>NQII01009040.1:0-29492 GCA_002778355.1 Clitarchus hookeri
ACCTTTTGTAATCCAGTTGTAAAAAACTGATTTTAGGGTGCTTACATGGCTTGCGTTGACTAAACCTAAAGAGATGCATCAAATTAATGTACTACAGAATTGCAGCTCTCAAAAATATCTACAGAAAAGTCTGCAACAGCACATGTTTATCTTTTAAGGATGACCCACAGTAACCATTTATGTCTTTCAAAGTATCGCTGTAAAAACTAAATTGTTACCGGGCGAAGCTGGGCCGGTTCGCTAGTACTGTATATTCATTTATTATGTTTGGTACTGTCTGTAACTATTAATATGTCCAAGCTTGTAAATGTGACCTAGTTATGTGTGCAACTGAGTGTAGCGTTGAGTTTTGTTACTTGGGTATCGTGAACAAAATGAGTACCCAAAGTGGTACTCAGTACAAAAATTAAAAAAAAGGTAAAGATGAAACGAGTGGTACTCTTTTAAAGCCAATCACCAAGATTTCTTTTTTTGTGTGTAATAGTGATATCCAATAGGACNTGAAACGAGTGGTACTCTTTTAAAGCCAATCACCAAGATTTCTTTTTTTGTGTGTAATAGTGATATCCAATAGGACTAAGATGTCATTGTGGCTGCGAGTGATAATGTTACCAATAGCAGCTGTGCTTCTGTTAATCAGCCTTCCTTTGATAGTGATGACTCAGTGGCTACCAATGCAGTGACAATATCAATCTACATATTAATGATGAAGCAACATGTACGAATTCAGTGGGGCCAGAATATGTAACTCTTAAACATAAGATGCTTGTTTTTTAACACAGAAAAGATCCAGACCTATGGTAAATTAATGAGAAGCTACAAGATCATGTGGCTGTTCATGGAATCTAACAAAACTTGAATGCAGACTTCAGTGCTTCAAAACCGTAGTATCCTGATAAAAAAAGGTGAGTTTCAAGGCATATTTTTTCTCGGAAACTGCACGAGACGAAAGTTAGGCATTGGCTAGTATATACTCGTCATCAAAGGGATGTTTTTTTGTACAACTTGCTTGTTATTTTTTGGGGGGAAATGCTTACCTCAGGCTTTAATACTTGGAAAAATGTTTCTTAAATGGTACAAGACCACGAGAATTCACCTCAGCATAAAAATAGCATAGCAACGCTAAAACTGAGAGAAAATTCTAAAGCACAAGTTGATATGAGGCTCGTTGCACAGTTTGAGCAATAATGGAACTATTGGAGAAATTGTTTAAAACTTATCATTGCAGCAGTACAGTATTTGGCTATTAGAGGGGTGCCATTTCGTGGCACTGATGAACACATTGGCAGCAATAATAATGGCAATTTTCTAGGGTCGCTGGAGTTTTTTGCAGAGCTTGATGCATTCATGGCAGAACATCTGTTGTTTTATAAAATGAAGGACATAAGTTGGAAGAAATAGCCAATGCTGTTCTTACTGTCTGAACAAATATGAGTTGGATATAAAAAAACTGCAGGGACCAGTCCTATGACAATACCTCGAATGTATCTGGCTTACAAGCAAAAGTGAAGGAACGCTGACTATGTGCCGTGCACAGCACTCTCTCTTAATCTTGTGAGTTCACGTGCTGCGGAACCTTGCAATTAAGCAGTATAGTTTTTTGGAGTGCTACAAGAAATGCACAGTTTTTTTGCAGCTTCCACACACAGCTGGGCTTTCCTACCATAAAACTACAAAGTCTTATTGCATAAGACTATGTCTACCCTGAATGATGCATGCTATGCACTAGAGAGCTATTAGTGTGGAATATTTGAGACCTTGGAGACATTAGAAAAAGATAATTTGAAAAAAACCTCAAACAAGGAGTTAAGCAACTTCATTGAGGAAAAAATAAATTACACTATAAACTGCATTTATGGTGGTCTTTTGGACTGCAATTCTTCAGACGTTTAACGCAACGCATTCATAATGGTCAAAGATTTCTGTTTCTCTTCAATTTGATGGGGGATGGAAAAGAAATCGTACTCTGAGGCCCAATGAGACTAGGGTTGGAGAAATAACTCTTAAGATTCAGATAACTTTAGTGTTGGTACATATAATATAATCCTGGATACACTCAGATTATAACTGCAAGTGCAAAGCGCATGTTACAATGAGCTTCATGAGAGGTTTGGCTTTCTATAACACCTCAGCACGTATGAATGAGCACATATATTTTGTAAACGAGAGGTGCTATTAATGTGCTGGTTTCACCAAACCAAAGTTTAGACAAAATTACAGCCCAGACATAGAGTTTAGTAAGTATTAGAATGTTTATTTCTTGAACAAAGTTACATTTTTTCAAATGGAACAGTGCCTATTCACATCAAGAAAATAAAACTAGAGGAAATTAGAATGCCAATGGTGTGTTCTGCAGGATTCTAGTGCAAGTAGTTTACATGCTATCGTAATATGACAATTTTAAATAGTTATGATTGTCTGCTCCATTTAACTGCTTGGTAACCGGGCTAGGCTATGATGTTCATATGTGTGTTTAGATTCTGTTTACTTTACACTAATTGCATTGGAACCACCTTGTCAGTACTTTGTGATAGTTAATACTACCTAGATATAGGACGTGCTGAAAGATGGTATTTACTAATGCTGAAAAAGCCAACATGTTCATGGTGTATGGCGAATGTAGGAAGTGTAGGAATGTAATATGTATGCTTAACAATATCCCAATAGATGTCAACCATCTAAACAATTATTTGTGAACCTCTTTAACCAATTATGGGAGACCAAAAACGTAACAGAAACAAACGATAGACCGGAGAAGAGGGTGAAATTAATATTCTAGTTGCTGTTGCTGTAGACCCGCAAATTAGCTCCCTTAAAATCACAAGAGGGAGTGGCATGAGACAGGCAAGTGTACTACACATTCTGCACAGTCATAAGTTTCATATGTATCATGTCCCTCTTCATTTAGAGCTACATGGAAACAAATTTGAGAATCATGTTAACTTTAGTAATGGGCATTAAGACATGATACACTAGATTTGTCATGTATCTTGTTTAGTGATGAAGCAACATTTACAAATCATTGACAAGTCAACCTCAGAAACATACAAACAATCCCCATTAGCTTCGTCAAGTGGAACATCAGCATCCACCATAGAGTGTATGTGTGTGGTGTGGAATAGTGAACCAGCATCTCATAGGCCCTTTTTTCATAGAAGGAATACTGGATTCCCAAACGTTTGTGAACCTCCTAACAGACCAACTTCCACACAGGTTAGAAGACCCACTGCAGACAAGGGGGAGCCTGTTTTACCAGCATGATGGTTGCCTAGCGCATAGTGCAAGACGTACTGCAGCTAGTCTTCAACAATTGTTTCAAAATTGTTGGATTGAACGAAGGGGACCCGTACGTTGGCCTGTCCGTTCACCAGACCTAACCCCTTTAAATTTTTTTCTGTGGGGAATGCTAAAAGACACTTTCTACAAGGAGATATAAACAGAAGATATAAACAATTTATTACAGCTGCCTGTTCTGAAATTTCTGCTGAAATGCTAACAACACATGTGCAGTAATCTTTACATGACAGACAAGAAGCTTGTATTGTAGCTGGTGGTCTTCATTTTGAACACAACCTGTGATGGACAGTTTTCTCTTTCTACTTCAGAATGCACAGAATTTGTTTTTCCACTTTTGTAATTCTTCAGAGTCCTGATGCAAGGTAAAGTAAAACCATATAACTGTACAAGATGTATACTGAAGAGCCAAAAAAACTGGTATAGGCGTGCATATGCAAATAGAAGAGGTATGGAACCAATCAGAGTAACACGATGCGGTCGGCAGCTAGATCGGGTACTGCTGCTACAATGGCAGGTTATCAAGATTTAAGTGAGTTTGAACGTGGTGTTATAGTCGGCGCACGAGAGATGGGACATAGCATCTCCGAGGTAGCGATAACATTTGGATGTTCGCGTACGACCATTTCACGAGTGTACCGTGAATATCGGGAATCCGGTAAAACATCACATCTTCGACATCGCTGCGGCCGGAAAAAGATTGTGAAAGAATGGGACAAACGACGACTGACGAGAATCATTAAACGTGACAAATTGACGCAGATTGGATGTGTGGACTGCCCTGCAGGATTCATGGTGTGAATTGCCTCCGGCATACCTTCAGACGTTAGTCGAGTCCATGCCACGTCATCTTGCGGCACTTCTGCGTGCTCGGGGGACCCTACACAATATTAGGCAGGTGTACCAGTTTTTTTGACTCTTCAGTGTAACATATGTTGTCTGGTGCACATTCAGAATAAAACCACACACAGAAAAACAGAAAAGTAAACATACGAACATCATAGTCTAGTAACTAAACTGTTAAATGGAGCAGACAACTGAAGGTATTTAAAATTGTCATATTACGACAGCACGTAAACTACTTGCACTAGAATCCTGCAAAAACACCATTGACATTGACATTCTAATTTTCTTCAGTTTTATTTTCTTGATATGAATATGCATTGTTCCATTTGAAAAAATGTAACTTTGTTCAAGAAATACACATTCTAATATGTATTAAAATCTCTGTCTTAGGCTGCAATTATGAGCCCTTATCTAAACTTCACTTCTGTGAAACCAGCACATCAAAAGCACCTTCCATTTCAGAAATATTTGTGGTGCAAGTTTTACGTGATTCACCCGTAAAATATGGGAAGCCAGATCATTAAATACATTGGTTAAGACAGATAATTTAAAACTCGTGGAGTGGCACCGCCATTGTTTATTATCAAAAGAAAAATTCTGCAGGATGTATTTTAGATCAAAATAAAATTTAATGACGTTAATAATTTTTTATTGTGTATTTTAGAATTTTATAATTGTTATTTAAATAACTAAAAACTGTTCTTGCAAATAAGTAATAATAATGTTTTAAATATACTGGTTTATTAATAATACATTTACATGTTGGTTCAAATTAAAATGTCACACCTCGTCTGCTCTCCGTATATCTTTAAATAATAAATAAAGATGAGGTAGCAAAAAGAAAAATGTGGTGGAGGGATGGCTAAAAGAGAAATCCAGCCCTGCAAGTACTGTTTGTATATGTGCTTACATATCATCCTACTGGGCAAGTTCCCAGAGAGTAAAGGTGTGTGTTAGTCACTTTCAGTCACACAATGTATTTTTTATACAGTATAAAGTATGTTTTTCATTTTTTCTGTATCTAATTCTATTCTATGTATACTTAGTCCAAACATACATTAATTAATGAACAGACACAAGATTAAAATATTTTTTTTTAAGTTAACACCTAAAAATAACAGCATAACTTAACAAAAGAATAATTAGTTCACTTCCAAAAACAACTGCTCTAAATAAGCATTACTCATATCTATCACAACTGTAACACTTTATGCATTTCACCAATAGCACATGTCTAAGTCAACTGCAGTGTTTTACAGTAGTCTCTGACTATGTATACTGCAAATGACAAAACATTTTGCCATGAAAAGATATAACAATTGTTTGTATTTGAAAAAAACATGTGTAGTCTGTTAATATGAGCTGATTTTCTCAATGTGAAAGCTAAGCTATATTAGGAAGAACTTTTACTCCCCTTAATTTAATTATAATGATAAAATTTGAATCACCAATATTCACAATTTTAAAAAACTAAAAAGGTGAAGAGTCTACGGCATCATCATAAAAATAGTTTTAATATGCCACTAAAATAAGGTCTTAGCAACTATGAAATGTGGTTTGGATAGGGATATAACGATTCAACTTTTTTTTTATTCTTGATCTCGATACCGATACCACTCTCAATTCTCGATTCCAAAAATCACAATTCTTTTAGTTGCAGACAATTAATTTACAGAACTAAATACTGTATAGGGGGGTGTGAAATTTAATTATTTAAACTAGGCCTACATTAGTAGCAGGCCTATTACCAACAAATAATATAACACTAACAGTGGGAGCATATTCCCATGAAATTCCAAAAAGTTCAAGGGAGGCATACGAGACAATATTAAAAACATACATATATATTTCGTCCACGTAGTTTATTCGAAAATATTTCCAAACCTCACTTGACATGATAAATGTTCACCAACACATGAAATTATTAAAAAGTTTGCAAGAATAGCATTTTTGGTAGTAAAATGAAATGTGTGTATATTGACACTAATTTACTCAAATTAACTTTCAGTGGAAGTTTTCATGTCTGTGAACACACATGCTTTGAATCACGTAGTGCAATTGCAATCACAGCCAAGTAGCATCGGGCAGGTTATGAATGCAACATACCAAATCTGTATGCTAATTGATAACAAAATGAAAAGTAGCTAAGTAAGTTAATTATCTTTTTTCACATAGCAAATTTGCTTAAGTTTGGAATTTGTCAACATCCCGGCGACGAATGAGCACAACACAATTAAAAACAAACACATTCCGAACAAAAAATAAAAAAATAAAGACAATTTGCTGGCATGTTACAAATCGAATTAAACATTCATCGTGTACTAGCTTACTTTTACGTGAATGTTTAGGTTATGTATATCGAAACTCGCATCCCATATCAACCAGCAATCAATACTTGCAACTTGGAGATGTCGCTCCCATACAAGACACATTCAGTGCGCACGGTTTACCGTAACTGCCTATTAGTGCAAGTTTGCAACCAGTTTTAGTTAATTTTAGCAATAAATACGTAGTGTTAACGTTACATAATAAATTATGTACAAAAATTTTTTTAGCTTATGAAACAATCTTTGAAATCTGTGAATAAGCGGAAGAATCTAAACTCTCTCGACAATATTTGATTCATCAAATCATAATCACTTACGTAAAGAGTCGATACAAAGCTTCTCGCACGTAACCAGACTTGTATTTTAGTTGGAACAACACATACTGACGTGAACATATATTTTTCCTAAAAATATCCGGAAAAAATTATTTCCTGCACAACAAGAAAATCGTTATGAATTCCCAAAATTTTTTCTCAAAAGTTTGAGATCCTGTACACCCCTTGTTTTTAGAATGTAACAAAACTTGCTAAAAAGAAACTACCAAATTGCGATCAAACTGAAGCTACTAAATACTAATACACTAAATGGTAAATTTGAACACAGCCAGTACAGTTTTATTTTCAAATTATTTCCGCATCTCATATTTTCACGCACAAAATAATTTTCCAAGAGTGATTCATTTACTGACATAAATAAAGTAGTTTTAGACTGTTTTTGAGAGGTGCTAGGTTATTTATTTATGGTAATTGGTTTTTNTTCTTGGTCTTCCAATACTTGATTATAAGATCCTTCAAGAATCGAGGGTATCAAGGAATCGTGGAACCTAGTGTGACATCCCTAGGTTTGGATCTTCCAGACTATTTGATACAATGTTCAAATTTCTCTAAATTATTACAAATCATTAAACAAAACACTTAGGAATATATACAGTAAATAACCTGTTTGTTTACTTATTTTGCTTCAACTAAAGTTGAGGATTACGCAAAAATGGCATTTCCTAGCAAGAATTAATTTTTTGCAGCAACAAATTATTTTGTGGAATAAGATGTTAAGATTCAATTAAATTATTTTGAAGCATAAAAGCATGTTTGTAAACACACAGGGGCTAAAAAATTTCTTTAGAATTCTGTACACGTAATTTATCTCCATTTCTGCCAACCTTCACAGGAAACTTCTCCTTATTAGGATATCTGTCTGTCTGAAAGGATAGAGCTCTCTGCTACCACACTAATATTTTTAATGTTTTATTTCACAATGTAAAGTTATTGAATGCCTCTCTTTACATAAGCCTTAAGCAATTACTATATAAATGCAGCCAAAATATTTCAATAACAAAGAAGGTTATTTATTAACATCCATGAATGGTCCCATTATTTTAATTCTGTTTATTAAAAGAAAAATTACTTCTTTACTATATTATTTTGTACATATACTTAGCTTTATTTTTAATTCTTGCCCACTATAGACACACGACTTCGCAGAGTAATGATTGCATGTGATATTATCCGCCAATTAACAATGTTCTTCACCAAGTTTATTCCAGTAAGAAATTCTGTAAATAATTTTATATGTATATAAAACAAAGTTTCACCCACACAAGAACTATTTTCACGCTTCCGTTTTAAAACATCCTACATTAAAACAAAAATATTACAGGCCAAAATACAAATGTGCCATTTAACTGTTTTACATGTGCAATAAATGTCTTATGTATTTATTCATTCCATATGCATTTTATTTTAATTTAACTTTTGTTTCAGTAACAAAAATGCCAATAAATATTTAAAGTATCACACCTCTCTACTTCTGCGATTGCAAAAACGGTTCTCTTCTCACAGCAGCCGTTTTTACCACTGAAATTTTACATTTCAACATAAATAAAAAATACCCAGATTTTTTTTTTACATTGTACAACAAACATGTATAAACTACAAAAATGTTTTAATTCAAATACATAGATCTGCTTTGTGTTACATATACACTATATTAAGTGGACTTAAATTATGCTGTTTTTATACACATTCCTTGCTGTTACTTTATGCATCTGTTTTAGGCCAAAGCATATTTATTTTCTCCCCCAAGACAATCATTCAAAGGATTTTGCTGGTGGCAACATATTTATTATCTTTCTGTTATTAATGTTATCATTTATTTCCAACTTCTTTCACTTTACACAACAGCCTACTTCTTTGCAAAAACAAAAGCACCATTAACATTTGTGAAAGTTCTGAGTAAAAATATCTCTCAGTGCCATAAGAAAGTGCACAAATCTTTTAGAAATTAACAAAACAGGTTCTGGAAATGTCACATGTGCCTCAACATACAAATATGTTGCCTTAAAAAATAAAGTTCATTGCACTAATATTGTTAAACTGTTCTGCACAAAATGCAGTGATGTGCTGCCCATCATACATACAGTGAGTGGTAAATGCTGTCAACTGTGTGTACAAAACATGTTGTTTTAAGACATGTTAGTGTATGCTAGTCACCAGTGAAGTGCACTTGTAAATGAACTAGACTGTAAAACATGAAAATTCTCTATCACCACTTTTGTATAAACAAACAAAAAAACTATAAAACAAAACTGGGCATTTGGTATAATAGCAGTTTCAAAATCATTTGCTTTACTTGTCTAATGCTGAAACAACAAATGACAAGTTAAACTCAGTGGCAATGAGAATAGAACTATGGGTAATGTCTGTACAGTAAGCAAAAACTATCATGTATGAAACTGTGTAGCATACAAAGTGCTATACAAAAAACAAGTTAATTCCCACAAACTTTCAGTCTGTTAACATGCAAATTGGTTTCTGTACTGTTCTAAACCCTAAATGTTACCCTTCCTTGGCTGCTAATTACTTCTGAACCCTAATTATAAGTTTCAAAAATTAAAAACTGACAACAATACAGATTTTTTGTTATTTTTTTATTTCATAACTTTTGTTTTGTAACATTACTTTGTCAAAAAGACCAATCAAAAACCATAACGGTATCATCATCTTGTTCTCGTGCAAAGTAAATTTGCTTCTACATGGAGCACTGTATCATAAATTAAATGACAAATAGTGTGTCATAATACAATCTCATGTTTCAATCAATTGCATTATGACTATAATGAAGTTCTTAATATGTTCTTAACAGCTGTTAGCAAATTTTACATTTACTGTACCTAAAAATTGTGGTCTTAATGTTAGCTATCTAATTATATATATTTTTTGTTTATCTATTTACAATTTACTATAAAGATACCACTGAAAACAACCGACAGTTCACAAATGTCAAAGTACGTGTATCTAATTCAGTTTCTCATGTTTCATATTATCTTGTGCTACCAAATGGCATAGTCTGGTACATGAGCCACTCCTGATGTCTGCTACACAGCCTGCCAGGAGAGGCCCGGCTGTAATACAACACTGAAGGTGAACTGGTAGTATACGATCTTAGGACACCATATATGGGAAACTGACCATGTGAATCTAAGTCACTGCAAGGTCTCGACAAGTTTCATGGCCACCATAACTACGACACGGACCCGACAGTGGTCTGCTTCGCTACTGAAATTGCCAAAAGCCAGTTGTAACACACGAGCAATTATCACCTTCCCAAAATTTCAATAAATTACAACCTTTAAAAATATGTAAACTAAATTACTGGAAGTTCTTTCTATTCACGAACCCTTGCAGAATTACATGATTACTTAATAAACAATTTGATTTTTTTTTAATTTGGCTGATCTACACACAGTAATAGTTTTAAATTAAATGCCCAAAACTTTCTTGGGACATAATTGGGATAGTTTAATTTAGTTTTTAGCTTAATGTAGACATTACAATAGCTGTAACTATAATTACTGTAGCTGAACTCTATCTTGCATTTACTTTAAAATGTTAAAACATTAAAAATAAAAAATAAACTTGTCTAATTTAACAAAAGTTTTACAATCAATATTTCAATGTAAAGTAGATTCAACCACATAAGCATTCAAAACATGCAAAATTCATGGTACACGTGTACTTCACGGCACATCAGTTTGTAAAAACTAACAAGAAGTTCACATCAAATGGCAACTGATGTCCTAATTCTTATGAATTCACATTGACATGTTTCTTACACAGTTAAAATGACACTATTCTTAAACTGCTAAAGTTCACACTTCCATAACTGATAAACTAGTATCAAACCAGTTTTATCTATTTACCATTANTTTCTTACACAGTTAAAATGACACTATTCTTAAACTGCTAAAGTTCACACTTCCATAACTGATAAACTAGTATCAAACCAGTTTTATCTATTTACCATTAAGGTATTAACAGTCCACTTAGAAAATATATAATTAATTATGTAGTTAACTTGACCACAGATATATGGCGGGAATAGGCCGCTAGGCTACTGATTACATTATAAAAANAATTAATTATGTAGTTAACTTGACCACAGATATATGGCGGGAATAGGCCGCTAGGCTACTGATTACATTATAAAAAGTTGACAGGATGCACAAGTACTCACAAGGCAGTACTTGTGGATATTGTCCATGCCCTCATGGTAAGGGACAACCAGAGGGATAAACCACATTACTGATCTTTGTTTGAGGATCTGTGGTTGAAGTGGTATGCTCAATTTGTTTGTGAACCAGGGATTTGGAAATTTGCACCTATCCATGGATGGTACTTGTGCATTCTGTCTTCTTTTTATAATGTAATTAACTTGACCAAAGCCAGTGATATTGTTTAACAGTTCACGCTATTTTTAAAATACATAGCATAATAAATGTCTTGAACATAGCATTTTCATTATCCAAAATTTTTCACAAATCCTTGCAAAAGTCTTTAGTTGTCACATACAGCTACAAGAGCAAAATGTACAAGAGTAATATTACATTTTAGTTGGTCAAAATCCTCTCAAAACACATTATACAATAAACACCAGCTATATTAAAAATTTTCAAACCACTTTCAGTAATAAATCATTAGCTTATGAAAGGAAACAATTAACTATAAAGTACTTTAATTGGTAACAGTATTGTTATTTTAATCCAAGGAATAAAACTTGACAAGATATTCTAAAGATTTCTCTTACAAACCACCACATACATATTTTGACAAGTTACTTTTCCTATGCGTGAGAGGAAAGGAAAATGGATAAATAAGAGGCATGAGAAAATGTGTTTAAAAACTATTTGTTACTTTCATCCATCAACAATTTTAAAAAACATGAGGACAAAAGCATTAAAATACATTCAAATACTGCAAAAGACAGCAAAAAAAATATGCCAAAACAAAGGTTATATATAAAACAAATTCGAAAAGGCAAGTAGCCAAGCAGACAATGATCCAAGGCAGTCAACACTAGATTAAAAAATATACAAAGCAACTGTAGCCAAGCTGGCTTACCTTGATAGCTGTCTGCATTATGACTGTCGTAGCATAATTGACGCCTTTCGTGCCAAGGTTTAGCACTGTATGGTATCCCTGCTCTTTTGCCTTGGCGATGTACTCGTCAATATCCTTCAAAAAAATTAATAAAACAAAATGTGTTCTTTCTAATTAAATAGAGCAATAAAATAGGCAATTGCAATACAATCAAGTGACTAATTCATTTTCTGGACTTAATATAAAACTAACTTCATAGTAGTTTTTATCAAATACAAAGTCAACTGCTGACAGTTCTAAAATTTAATATGAAATTTGTTGCCAATCCTTTTTTCCATGGTTCAAAACCCACTACTTAATTGGAATGGTTCACATGTAACTGGGGTTTGGTTTTATTCAGACAACACTATATGTTTCAATATTAGTAATAATTTTTATTAAAATTAGTAAATATACAAAGGATGAAGACCTACCACAATATGCTAAAATAATTATTACAGGCTTGCAAAAAATTAATGTGGTTTTTTTGTAATTTGTCTACTAATCTGTTACAAAATCTGTATTAACATATTTTTCCACGGCACAGCATTCTGCAGTTAACGTTCAATGTTTTTCTCATTGTATGCATTTAACAGAGCATCCATTCATATCGGTAATGTTGGAAGGCCGGCAAGCATTGCCATATGTCTGCCAGTTTAGAAACTTGCAGCAATGACGTAGACTAGATTATGCATCAAATAAACCTGTGGTGAGCATTGTCTGCCTGAAGATACACAAGTGAAATTTCTCAAACTAGTTCATTCCCGATTACTACACTTTTATGAAGCCTTGCTAAAGTTCTACTTCCAGGATATTCCTCCGCCTTGTGCAAACAAAGCTTAACGAAGACTACAAAATTACACCAAAGGGACAATGCACCACATTTGTGTGCACTCAATGTAACAACATTTCACATAAAAACTATTTATTACTAGGAATTACCAACAAAACAATTTTCTCACTGTTTTCATTCATATTACTTGTAAATTAAATAATATAATTAATCAATAAGATTTTAATTTAACCAAAAAAAGGTAATTTTATTTTAACAGAAGTTAAAACACATGGCATATTTAGGAAACAAACTCTTGTCATACATGGTGTGATTTTTCAAAGGTTTGATTCCAAAAATGTGAAGAAACCTTGAATAGACTATATTAATGACGACTTTCTCTGCATACAGGCAAGCTATTTCAAGTACCATAATAGAGCATGTATATTGCTTGCATCCCACAATTTTGGCAGAAGATTTATACCTGCCTAGGATTCAAAATATTTTCATGACACAGATCTTCATAACTAATCCAATCAAGGGGCATTACAATGTGCGAGTCACATGGGTATGTCAGTTTAATTTCTAACAGAGGCTGCATGCCAAAGGGTACTTATAACTGAACTTCTTTCAGCAACAAATATTGTTTACAAATGTCTCCAGTTTAGTGTTCAGCAGTTATTTCTGGAGGCTTTGAAAATGTAATAAGTAAAACTGATTTTCGTTGCAGTTTAGTTTGTAGTTTATAAACTATCCCAATGAATTTAATATCAGATAACTTTTTCCTTTGCCAGTCACACAATTTTGTCAGAAGTTCTAACTGTTTTGGGGTGAAACCTTTTGTTGAAGTTTAGGCACTGTTGCTTTTATACAGTTCAGTGGAATGGATTTTTTCTCTCTTTATTCAGTTAGTACACTTTCAGATATAACAGTCCAAAAAAACTATTTTTACTATTTTTATATAGGTTCATACAAATGTTAAACACTGGATGCCGTGAAAGTCATATTCTTTAGTAGCGTGAAGCATGTCTCTTTTAAATTATGCACACTGTGAAACAATTCAACACTTTCTTTTAAATTGTGTATGTTGACTATGCTGCACTGCAAGTAATGCACCTCATAGGAAGCCACCTTTAATACATATATCCATCACTACTGTGAAACTTTCTAGAATACTGAAGGAAGAATGTGAACATCATCCATAAAGCTGTCACACAAACATAAAAATGAATTTGATACAATTTTATAAAAAATACGTAAACCGGTTTTCCTTAGTTTTATCTTTAGAAAACTATCTAAATTTTACAAATTACTTAAATTTTTCAATGTGTATACAAAAACACTTTAAAGTAGTTAAAAACTGAAAAAATAAAACTGTTCTTATTGCAGTGAGGTAAGAGCCTTCAATGTTACGACTAGAAATAAGTTCTGCACTATGCACAGACCAACCTGCTCTCGCCGGCTGAGCATGGGATGGACAAATTTGCGATAGAGGATGCTGGAGCCCTTGGTGGCTGGAGACAGCAGCCACAGCAGCAGGGCAATCTTGATTTCGTAATAGAATGGGAACCTGCAAGAAATCATTACTTGATTATAACTTCGTACAGTCAGTCTGGTGATCCAATATGTACATTACAGAACCCACAAATTCAAAATCATTCAATGTCACAATCTCTGCCATGTTAATACTACAGGTACTGCATAGGAAATGCAACCCTTTGCACTCCTATGTTGAACCAGGTTCTTCATTCATTTCTCAGTTTAACTGAATCTCCAATTGNTAACTGCCAGAATTGAGTTACATTACACTATGGATGTTTGGGAATGAATTATAATTTTTCTGCATGGTTACATGCAGACATTTTTACATGTATTAGAAGATGGATTTGGCTTGACATAGAAGAATAGAGGATTAATCATGTAATAAAATTCTCAAGCACACTTATTGGCAATAAGTGACTGCACTGATACATGTTTATACTGCACCATCACCACTACATATTATCCGTTCATACCAGAAAAATAGTTGAACTTGGCACACTTGTAATACACAATTATGGGCATGAAAATTTACTTCCTGACATTAGCTGCTGCTTATTATTAATTCTGAATAAAACAAAGATGTTTATACAGAACAAGTAAATAATTTAGCATACAATGGTCCTACAATAAATTTAAGATAAATGGCATAACCAAAATGTCAAACATATAATGAGATGTAACAATCAGTGCAATAATGCTCAAAAGATGTTTGAGTACACATGGAACTTGCAGTCATGTTATGCAAAAAAAATGTAAACATCTTCAATATATCTGCCTTATTAATAATAAATTGAATATTAGTATTACAATCTATTTTATTAATTTTATTTATACAGTGCAACCGATAACCTCTGATGTACACATTATATACATGTATTGGTTGANTATACAGTGCAACCGATAACCTCTGATGTACACATTATATACATGTATTGGTTGAAAACAGGCTGTGGCTGAACTACATATAGAAATATAAGCAATTAGAATAATTCAAAATTACATTTTTTAATTAACATGACCACAAGTTTGCACTGGTACTTACCGTATGATGCTGGTGGTTTTGAAATGCAGTCACTNATTTTTTAATTAACATGACCACAAGTTTGCACTGGTACTTACCGTATGATGCTGGTGGTTTTGAAATGCAGTCACTGACTGCATAACACACCAATTCTATGTGAGAAACAAACATGTAACTATTTAAATTTTGATTATATTAGTTTAAAATGAAACCAGCAGCAAANCCAATTCTATGTGAGAAACAAACATGTAACTATTTAAATTTTGATTATATTAGTTTAAAATGAAACCAGCAGCAAATTTTAGTGCAATAAGAAGTGATTGGAGGATACTGAAGCAGTTGAATGTCAAGCTGTTAGGAAATTTACAGCAGTNAATTTTAGTGCAATAAGAAGTGATTGGAGGATACTGAAGCAGTTGAATGTCAAGCTGTTAGGAAATTTACAGCAGTTTTTGTATCCACACGACTACCGAGTTATGGAATTAAGTAAACATATCGCCATTATTTAGAAGTCTCAGTCTAGTGTTAAATCTCCACCAATGGTTCACAAAGCTATCAATTCTATCCATAGACACCTAGCTCCTGTAAGGCAACAAAATTCAAAAAAGCACTTTCTGCACCAATCCTGTTTTTAAATTTAATGTCTTGCAGGAAGTGATAAGCAAAAGTGTGAGGGAGTTTGATAGTGCCAGTCCAAGAAAAATGGAAGGTGCTAGATTACTTAATACCTCACATCACTCGGCTTCTGTTTCGTAATTTTTGCCATGTGGGGTTTGGTGTTGTCTGTCTATAACAAACGAAACTTTTTGTTGACCAATGATAGCTACTTTTTAAACAAATTCTAGTGAGTTATCAATATCTGCACATTATGAGACAGCAGTAATGATTTTACAATGAAAAAAGAATGAATGTTTAATCATTGTACCAATCATTTTTAACTAAAAAATTTCAAGCACTTTCAAGGACATTTTTGAACATTTTCACGGACTCAAAATTTGTGATGTTCTACAATAAATTCCAACACTGCACGAAAAATTCATAAAAAACAAACTTTAAAACAAATTACACCTTATCCTTCATACGAGAATTCAAAGCAGTTTCTCCCATGCTATCCAAGTCAAAATNAACTTTAAAACAAATTACACCTTATCCTTCATACGAGAATTCAAAGCAGTTTCTCCCATGCTATCCAAGTCAAAATTTTTTCAACAAAGTGAACAACTCGTTTTTGATTTATTGTCAGGCACTTTCAGTAACCATAATTAATAAATATTGTGAGAGAGCCTCAAATCACTAAAAAAAACTTCTTCCTAGCATTTTCATGGGATGCACTCGAGAAGCCATGGAAATTAAATTCAATACACATTCAATTTCAACATGACTGCAGCTCAAAACATCACTCAAACAAGGATGCCGAATAACTGAAAGAAGAGTGGGTATTGTGCCACANAACTTTAAAACAAATTACACCTTATCCTTCATACGAGAATTCAAAGCAGTTTCTCCCATGCTATCCAAGTCAAAAATTTTTCAACAAAGTGAACAGCTCGTTTTTGATTTATTGTCAGGCACTTTCAGTAACCATAATTAATAAATATTGTGAGAGAGCCTCAAATCACTAAAAAAAACTTCTTCCTAGCATTTTCATGGGATGCACTCGAGAAGCCATGGAAATTAAATTCAATACACATTCAATTCCAACATGACTGCAGCTCAAAACATCACTCAAACAAGGATGCCGAATAACTGAAAGAAGAGTGGGTATTGTGCCACANCAACATGACTGCAGCTCAAAACATCACTCAAACAAGGATGCCGAATAACTGAAAGAAGAGTGGGTATTGTGCCACAACTGCAGAACATAATTGTACACTGAACAAATGTGTATTGTACAATCTCCAATAAAAACCATTTTTACATACCATAAATTTCCAATACATATAATGGCCACACACTACTTTAATTTGCTATGAATAAACACCACGTAAGTAAACACTGCAAAAATTAGGCACATCCAAGCAGTTAACTTAATTTTGAAACATTTTTGAAGGCCTTTGATTTATTTAATACATTTCAAGAGCTTATAAAGGACTTTCAAGGAGCATGACAACCTTGTGAACAACACCCACTACTGTCCCTCACACTAACTGCAACCTTGGTTTTGGAACGTTCCAGGGTTTCAACAATGTCCAATCACTGCCCACTTTACTTGTGTTACTGTAAGGCTCTGCTTCTTACACAGCACAGGTAATTTAGTAGAGATTACTGTTGTGATTAACAACATGTTATTGCACATGTCTACCTGCTGCTGTTTGTGATGCTGCACTTCCAGCACCCAACTGTCCTCTTCCACTTTCCTTATTTGCTGTTAACAGTGGAAAATGGTTGAACTGATAACGTTGAACTGCCTGGCAAGTTTCTTGATGGAGATGCATGGATTTGCATTAACACATGCCCCTATAGCATTGTTATCCACCTTGACCTACATATTGTACTTTTCTTGTCTTGGGGTCTTTTGTCACCGGCATACAATTTTTCAAATCAGTGGTGAGATACTGTCCATTCTGACATTGTGTCCACCCTGGAATTCACCACTTGACTACATATTTTTGTAGCAATATGTCCTAGTATTAACTCGTCCAACAAAACCACCAGGAAATAATGTTCCATCAAGGAAATAACTGTAACATGTCATATGATACCTATAACTACACTGCAAATGGTGTGATGACTTCATATTAATGTGACCTTTGCAACAAATATTGCTCACCATTCTACTGGTACCATACAATACGAGACAGTAAGTTTAATGTGAACAGAGTGCATTTTGCCCATTTATTTACAAACAAGAATTTATATCCTAGTGAATATGCAGTTGAAGAAGGTGGGAGAGTGCAAAGTGACTAGGTAATTCCAAAGACTACAATTTGAGATACTGTTGAGGAGTGGTACACTATTTAGCATGTCTGCTAGGAAATCTGACCTAATTACCCACCATTAGCTTTTTTTAACTTTTTACTAGAGACTTACATTAAAATGTTTCAATTTGTTTACTTTCATTTTATCTGTGCATTCATAGTGATTTTCCTTCAACTGTCCCCGTGCTATTTACCACATTTTGTTGTGATGATTTTGGCATATAGGAGATAAGCCTTGCTGAACATGTGTTCATTAATCTCATGTAGCTGGTTCCAGGTTAAGTGAACACCTCTGGAAGCTGTAATGGTTCTGCCCATGCTGTGATCATCTGTGATCACTCAGCAGTGATGCAACCAGTAAGAAATACTATTGCCTAATAACTGTCCTTTTGAGGCTAGCAATAACAAAATTATATTTANCAGTGATGCAACCAGTAAGAAATACTATTGCCTAATAACTGTCCTTTTGAGGCTAGCAATAACAAAATTATATTTAATGTGGTGAAATCAACTAAGATAATCTAGAAAAGTTACGTTAACACACAGAAAATGATTCCCACTTGTTCTGATTACAGTACAACACTTCACCAAAAATGTTCTTTGTCTTGAAAAGCAAGCAGNCAGTGATGCAACCAGTAAGAAATACTATTGCCTAATAACTGTCCTTTTGAGGCTAGCAATAACAAAATTATATTTCATGTGGTGAAATCAACTAAGATAATCTAGAAAAGTTACGTTAACACATAGAAAATGATTCCCACTTGTTCTGATTACAGTACAACACTTCACCAAAAATGTTCTTTGTCTTGAAAAGCAAGCAGAAAGAAATTTCACTCATCATAATATAATGCATACTGAAGAGGCAGCATGCGTTTAATCAGTACACAGCATTTAGCCCATCATACAGAAGATGTACCATAACCACTGTCAAACACGTAATAGAGATCAAGCACCTAACAGCATTTACTGGTAAAATCACGAGAAACATTTCACCTAAGTACTTTTAAGTGATGTGAAACCATTTTCCATTTTAACAAAAATTAAGAAACCCTACCCATCCATGATATTTATAACAATTATAACAATAATTGTGTATCAACTAACACCTTCTGTATAATATGTGGATATATACAAAGTATATGGCAATACAACTGCACTACTAACCCTCCGTCGGACACACCTCTGGGACTCACGGGTTCGGGCGCAGTGCGCCTGACAGGCGCCAACAGAAAAATCGTCACTCACACCTAATTAACTCAATTTTAATGCTCTTAAAGTGATCAGTGACCTTCATTAGGATGTACAAGGAGATAATAAACGAGATCTGATAGAATAAACCTCATTTATTAACCTCTAAGCTAAGAATACAAAAAATACTGAAATTACAAAAATACTGAAAACCCGCTACCACATCACATTCAGGTTACATGACAACAAATTAAATAAACATTAAAATTAAGAACAAAACACAAAATATACCCCACTACAATCAGTCTCACTCGGAATCACTGCTGGAAAATTCTGCAGTAGGGATGCATTGGCACTGTGAAGTGCAAGGTTGACAGACCATATTTGCATGAGGCAGACAGATTGCATGGCGACATTTATGGCATTCATAATTAGAAATCCTTCTGTGACCCAAGTCCGCAGTACAGGTGATGCATCTACGTCTTTTTGGAGGTTGGCGCGTGGGGGATTTCTCTAGATCCTCGCTGGGGCAAAATCTTTTCAAGCGGGTTTGCAGGTTGCTTGGGATTCCAGATGTCTTCAAACTTCTTCAGCTTAGCTCTCCAATCATCAGTTCATGGGGCAACCTTTTCAGGTACACTCTTCTACGCAGTGGTTCAAGTTTATTGCCAAGGTAAATTATTTGGGAATTGATGCCACCCACATTGAGCCTTGCAAAGAAGATAACCATTGGCCAGCGCTTGATGTTTCGGCTTACGCTGTAAGTAGCGCACATTTGATCTGCAGTATCAACACCACTTTTGGTTTGATTAAAGAACCTGATCAACTGTGGTTTCTTTTGCTCTCCAGAGTCAGGATCAATGGCTTTGTCATCATCAAGCGAAGATACAAGAATGATGACTGCTGTCTTCTCACGTGGGACATAGGAAACCAGAACCTTTTTATTATTGAAGTCGAACATACTGCTGTATTGTTGTTTTCCTTTCACATTTACAAAATCTGGTGGCAACTCTTTTTTATTTTTTCTGATAGTTCCAACATAGGACAGCTTTTTTTCTTCAAATCATTGATGAGATCTATAGAAGTGAACCAATTATAAGCAGTAATGTTGCGAGCAGATCCAAANTCAACTGTGGTTTCTTTTGCTCTCCAGAGTCAGGATCAATGGCTTTGTCATCATCAAGCGAAGATACAAGAATGACGGCTTTCTTCTCACGTGGGACGTAGGAAACCAGAACCTTTTCATTATTGAAGTCGAACATACTGCTGTATTGTTGTTTTCCTTTCACATTTACAAAATCTGGTGGCAACTCTTTTTTATTTTTTCTGATAGTTCCAACATAGGACAGCTTTTTTTTCTTCAAATCATTGATGAGATCTATAGAAGTGAACCAATTATAAGCAGTAATGTTGCGAGCAGATCCAAATATAGGCTCGGCCATTCTCATCACCACATCACTTGGCTTGTTGCTGACACAGAAAGGTCCTACTGGCTATTTCCAGCTTAAATTTCCATGTTGATTGTGTAAATCATTGTAGCATCAACGAGAGCAAAACATTTGATACCGTATTTATTTGGTTTTGAGACAATATACTAGCGAAAAGAAGATCTACCTCGAAATCCAGGAAGCATTTCGTCTATAGTGACGTTCTCCCCAACGCTGTAGCTCTTCCAACAATTTTCCACAAATTTTTCAAAAACGTGACGAATTGGAACCAGCCTGTCAAATTCTTTTCGTTGGGTTTGTGTAGTTAGGTCGTCAAAACGAAAGCAACGTATAAGGGTCTTGAACCGTTTCAAATTCATAACAAGACTGAATTTTTCAACTCCGCCACTGTCTCTCCCCCAAAGTTCCTCCAGACTTTGACGATTTCCTTTGTACGCTCCTGCTAGGTACAATAAGCCAATAAAAGCCCTAACTTCAATGACATCCGTGGGTCTGATGTCCCTCTCTCTTGCAAATTGGTCCTTGATAATGTCAATGTATTGGTTTGTACACCTAACAATTGTGTAAAGAATTTAGTCACTGAATAAATTATGCCAACAATTGACTGCAGTTTGAGCATTCCTCGCATGTCCTTTGACTCCAGGAAGGTGATTGATAATGTTGTGAGGTCCCTTGCGACGTTTCTTCAGCAGATTTTTGGACCACTTGGTTTTCTTATCTTTTCCCCAGAAATATGTATTACCTATTTCTTCCTCTTCCTCACAATCTTGCTCCGTTCCTGAATCGCCTTCACGTTCCTCCGCCTCATCTTGAGAATCAATGACACTCTCTTTCCCCATATCCTCAGTGACTAACGGGTCTTCCTCGTCATCATTTTGCAGCAAATCTTTTATTTCTGCAAGGTGACTGGGGTTAGTCAAATCGTAGTAGAATTTACAGGGCATTTCAGCAGAAAATCTAAATCAAAAAAGAGAAAACACGAACATGAGTTTGGGCGCAGTGTGCCTGTAAGGCCACACTGGATAAACGTTCATATTTCCACAAAATATCCATACCCTTTGTAATAATTATTCATAAAATGAGCAAAATAAACAATTGTAATGAAAATAAATAGAAATACAAACCTTCTAAAAGTAGAACGAGTTCAGGCGTAACCAGCTTGAGAGGCCAGGATAGTCAGTACTGGACTCGACGCAAGCGTACGGAAAACTAACTAGGGAGGTTTCGCACAGCACCTAGAGGTAGGAAGCTACTGGGAGAGACAGTCTCCTGCGCCCTCTTGCGGCGGAGAAGGAAGCAAAAACAACTTTGCGGCGCCTGTCAGGTCCACTGCACCCGATGGAGGGCTAATTATGGAACCAATTATCCCTTGGTAGTTTCTAACACTCAACACACATTTTATGAAAATATATTGAAAACTGTAGTTTTTTTCTATACCTATCACCACAAAAATTTTCACCCAATTGCTTTTGTATCATATAAGTTGGTCAGCTTCTGACAGTCAGTGAGTGGCAACTTCACATATATGAAATTAACAAAGTGCCATTTACAAAATCCTGTATCAGCTGATGAACAAACAAAAGTTAATATTTGTTGGCTATTCTGAGTGCACTGCCGACTCACATTAGACCAGCCGAAAATACGCAATAAGAAAGAGTTCCTACGTTAATTAATACATTTTATTTTACGTGGTCATAAAACAGCGGTTTTTAGTATTAGAAACTAAACTTTGTGCTAAAGTAGAAATGCATAGGTGTTCAAAATTAAAGGCACATTAAAATAATCCATATCCAAATGAAACGCAATTTCAAAACCTTTTTTCACATTTTAATCGCCCCTCTCCAACCGCGCTTTCATTACGTACTTGATATTAATTCCAAATGCATACAGAAATATTGTATGATATTGGTGAATTATTTTTTCTNTTAGAAACTAAACTTTGTGCTAAAGTAGAAATGTATAGGTGTTCAAAATTAAAGGCACATTAAAATAATCCATATCCAAATGAAACGCAATTTCAAAACCTTTTTTCACATTTTAATCGCCCCTCTCCAACCCCGCTTTCATTACGTACTTGATATTAATTCCAAATGCATACAGAAATATTGTATGATATTGGTGAATTATTTTTTCTAATAATTTGACAAAATATATTTCAAATTCGTGTCGTTCCGAGCCAGTAATAGAAGAACAGTCAACTTTAAAAATACACTATCTATTGAGCAAAATAAGCGGATCAGGCCTCGTTCCGGACAGGATGTGCGTGCTATCTATCGGATTTCTTCTGAAGCATTACCAGCCACAAAAAAAAAGTGTTCCGTGTGCGACATTTATAAATTTAAACAGATACCAATAGTTTTATTTTTTGCGAGCTCTGCATAATTTTTAAAGTAACGTATATTTCATGTACAATGATTTTGAGTACTAGTAATTTCTATTCGGCAGGTAATGGTTCGTCTACGTAAATTATACGCCATATTGTTCTATGAAAATCCATTTCCGGGTTTCCGAAGAAAGTGGAGCATGCGTGAATAGTTGTTAAGCAATTCTAACATTCCACGTCACATATTTCCAACTCGAATATATTAGCTATAATGTCCAACGTGTGATAATAGCTACAACTACAGTTTCGCAAATGTTATCCCAAATTCACTGTCTCGGACAAATAAAAAAGAGTTAGCAAACATAAAAACTTTTTGCAAGATTTTATATTTTTACTTTTATAACCTACTAATTTTTTTAGACAGATGCCAGTCTAAAATATCTTAAAATTTGTTTAGCATTACAATTTTTGTAGTTTCTAAATTTTAAATTAATTATTTATATTTTTTCCTTTTAACATAACAGTATACTGATTAATGATTTATGTACACATTACTATTACCACAATCGCAGCTACGTATTTCTGAGTAGCAAGTTTGCCTAAAACGTCCCACGAGCAGTACATTGGCAAGGGGATCGGCTGATAATGACAGCATGAAAATAAACAACATCGTTGCCATGTGGCCGATCGGCTGATAGTGGAAGGATACGTAGTCAGATGCGAACAGTAGCACTACTTTCACAGACCTGTCAGAATCTGGCCAACTTACATGAGACAGAGTATACCATAATATCAGTTTTTGCTGAGGTTTAAATGCCTGCTGAAAAGAATATAATTTCACCAAAAAAGGAACAATTCCATACTTAGGCAACAATAAAGTATTTCTTGAAATTGTGGTAATTATCAAGTGCAAGGGCTTTTCAGGTGAGTTGACTGCCGTGCATCTTACCTCAATCGACAAAACACACCACGATCTACTAAAACATAAAGTAACATCCGCCACATAGACGAATATTACACGTAGGACTCGTTGTTCTTGTACCCTCCAATCTTAAATCACAAGCCTTCACATGGTAGGGATTCGGACGTCACAACTCACGATCGCATAAAACACATCCATACTATCTGGCTTCTGAACTTCAATGTAAAATCCCGTGACTATGACGTATACAGTAAACAGCCAATAAGGTGACTGCACGATGAACATTTATTCACCTCACTAATGCATTATTTCACCAAAAATTAAGGCGTCCGACGTACATAAATCCGCGGGTTGCTCGTACTATTAACTATTTTATTTAATACATTCTATTTACTTTAACATTACGCCATCCTGAATATCCGCTGCTGGTAGGTAGCGTCGGAAACAGCTATTAAACATGGCGACCAAGTAAACATAATGGCCAAAAAGCTCGTACTTTGATGATTTTTTTAAATATGTTCTACTTATTTTAACATTAAGCCCTCTTCAATATTAAAAATGTAAGCTGTGCAGAACCTATTAATGCTACTTTCGTTGGTCTAGGACGTTGTAATGATGCAGTATTCTTGAGTTTCGGGACACGTGTTTCAATTTCGTTCGTTTTTCTTACGCTTTGCTAAGTTTCGTAATATTTTTATCAGGTTTGAAATTAAAGCAGCGGTGGCTCGTTTCCCATGATAGTTTGTTTAGCGGGCATACGTTTGCAATTTTATGTTTATCGGGCGGACGTTTGCAGTTAAGTTTCGAACATCGTAGTATTCAGTTTTTGCGAAGCGTCAGTATTATTCAGCTTTTTTCATTTATTGTCAACAGTTTTAGTTCCTACACGGCAGTTTCATTAACATGTCAGTTTCTATAACGTGTTGAGAGCGTGCGTGGCTCACCAGGCTCTTATCTCAGGCGAGGGAGGTGATAGGCAGCACAAAGACGCGTGTCAGTCGCCCTTCACTTCACTTCAGGTCAAGCAGTGCTTCAGGTCAGTCTCCACTCAAGAATGCTCGCCTAGGCCACGCCGGGCGCGACGATAACCTCCACATCGGCAACTAGACTTTACTATATTATTTCTACGCCGGTGTGGGAGGTAGCCGCATTTCATATTTGTCGGGTCAGTTTCTATAACGTGTTGAGAGCGTGCGTGGCTCGCCAGGCCCTTAACTCAGGCGAGGGAGGTGATAGGCAGCACAAAGACGCGTGTCAGTCGCCCTTCACTTCACTTCAGGTCAAGCAGTGCTTCAGGTCAGTCTCCACTCAAGAATGCTCGCCTAGGCCACGCCGGGCGCGACGATAACCTCCACATCGGCAACTAGACTTTACTATATTATTTATACGCCGGTGTGGGAGGTAGCCGCATTTCATATTTGTCGGGTCAGTTTGTGTGAAACATAATAATTTGTAAACGACTGTGGTTCTGGTCTGCCCATATCTAGTTATCTATGCACGTTTCGTACTCTGCATATTATGAACTTCGGATGTGAAATGTGTCACTTCAAGATTAAATAAAAATATCTAACAAATACTCTGGAACTTGAACTTATTTCTTAATTAATTGGCGTCCATTTTACAGAGTCTCGTGTTACTCCGTCTTGAGCTAGTCGAGTGGAAAGTAAGTGAAAGGATAAGGTTTTANAAGAGTGGCAACGCAAAGCCGGCTATAACTTTGTAACTGTGTGCGTGCCACGTTACACCCGGCATAAACAAAAATTCACATATGTTGTACCTACAGATGTTTCAAGTATGCCTATCACACCTTGTAGCAACTGGTTACATTACCAATACATGAATGCAGCTGCCTAGTGTGGGGCCAACCAAGTGAAAGGATAAGGTTTTACAAGTTACATAATTTTAGGTGGCCTGGCCACTTTCATGATATTGCTTTCGAACAAATACCACTATGTCTATCTTTACCAAGGGCAGATTTCTAGAAAACATTTTTGTAGAATTTTTAGTACTCTGAAAATTGCAGGTAAAATGAAAATGAATAAAATCAACAAAAAAAATTATTTTATTTGTGCCTAGTCAACTTGCTCTCTTGTACCATAGACCTTCCCTTCGAAGAACACAAAATGGTCTTTGTTTGGAAACAATATTGTGAAAGGTATCAGAAACTCACCTAAAATAATTTAATGTGTAAAATGCTATATNAAGTGAAAGGATAAGGTTTTACAAGTTACATAATTTTAGGTGGCCTGGCCACTTTCATGATATTGCTTTCGAACAAATACCACTATGTCTATCTTTACCAAGGGCAGATTTCTAGAGAACATTTTTGTAGAATTTTTAGTACTCTGAAAATTGCAGGTAAAATGAAAATGAATAAAATCAACAAAAAAAAAAATTTTATTTGTGCCTAGTCAACTTGCTCTCTTGTACCATAGACCTTCCCTTCGAAGAACACAAAGTGGTCTTTGTTTGGAAACAATATTGTGAAAGGTATCAGAAACTCACCTAAAATAATTTAATGTGTAAAATGCTATATTTCCACTCAGCTGGTTCCATACCAGGCAGCGCCCTTAATTATAGGACACTATCTTTGCACATCTACTGTCATAACAATCAATTTAAATGATGCCAAACTTTAAAAGAACATGCAAGACTAATACTTTTGACCAAACACTTGTATTCCTGACAACAATAAAAAAAATTGCTAGCAAAATTGCTTCTACGCCCTTTGTGCAGCAAACTCTTCTCTTAGTATAACAACTTGATAATGGTCCTTTCTTCATGCTATGTAAAACAAAAATAGCACACACCAGTGCTAATATGGCTAACTTACCAAAAACTGAGGAAAACATCTGTAAAAGTTTCTATGGAGCTGAAGATGGCAAAAACAATCCAGTACATCATCCATTTTACCTGTAAAAAAATTATTATTTTACACACACGTTTATAGCATAAGGACAGTAAGTAATAATTTTAATGAGAAAAGTATTTAGCACAGCATATTTTAAAAACATTATACTGGCTGCAAGTAACACAACCGGTAATAATGAATATTAAAATTTAAGAGCTATCAACCTTGAACAGAGTAACATGCCAATTAGCCACTGTTAAAAACTACCATAGAATTTTCTTATATACTGACCTAATGTCTCATGGTGGTGATAATCATTCATGCTAATTATCACCAAACAAGCAATGGAGACTACTGTAATTGCGTAACTAACCTTTTCCAAAGGACCTTTTTTAATTATATCTTTAAGATTTTTTAACTATTACTATTATCACTATCAATGACCCTAAAAATTAATTTTATGATAGAGGGGTTATTGAACTCAGAATTTTTTTACAAAAAGCAGCAGTTTTCTGCAATTTCAAAATGTCAATAGACTTTAGGAATAAAAGTTATGAAATGGTATCCATTTTGCTTTATTATTTCATTTCAAGAGTCTCTCTCAAAAATTTTTTATTATTTGGTTAACTGTACACCTGTTTTGCAAGTCAGGCTGTTTTTAATTTTCAGGCAATTCTTATAGTAACAAGAAGTTACAGATACAACTATAGTCGGTTCACGACCCGAAGAAACTTTTGAAAATCAACCTTTGAAAAAACACCCTAGCCGTTAGCTACATGCATATAACATTACAAACAGCAGCGAGCGCGGGTACAGTTATGCCGTTAGGTTGCCAGCACAAAGAGAGGAAATAGTTCCGAAGTTTTAACGTAATTGTTAATTTATCGCTTACAAATGTCCTTTGAAAAGACTTGTGTCTTTTTATGCCAATTATTAATGACGTGATGCTAACGTATTTAGATTTCAACGTTTCTTGCGTAGTCACATGATCCCGCTCNGTTAGGTTGCCAGCACAAAGAGAGGAAATAGTTCCAAAGTTTTAACGTAATTGTTAATTTATCGCTTACAAATGTCCTTTGAAAAGACTTGTGTCTTTTTATGCCAATTATTAATGACGTGATGCTAACGTATTTAGATTTCAACGTTTCTTGCGTAGTCACATGATCCCGCTCAAGGTGAAAGTAGAGCGGGAATTTGTTTACAAACCTTCGTTCCGTGTGTTGTTGACTGGCTGTGGTTTACACACGTGCCAGAGAATTTGTGCGATTATCTTNTATCTTTTTATGCCAATTATTAATGACGTGATGCTAACGTATTTAGATTTCAATGTTTCTTGCGTAGTCACATGATCTCGCTCAAGGTGAAAGTAGAGCGGCCATTTGTTTACAAACCTTCGTTCCGTGTGTTGTTGGCGAGATGTGGTCGACACACGTGCCAGAGAATTGGTGCGATTATCTTGTTTAACCAATAATAATTCATTTACTGGTTTATTTTTTTTTTTACTAATATCCTCTCTTTATTATTTCTCGTTGTGCCGATTTCTTTCGTTTCTGATACCTGTATAAGAGATTACTCGTAGTGCGTTCTCACGTGTTTAATATTTTTTAAATTTATTTCAGGTTTGCTTAAAATTTTATTTATTGTATTTTACGTTGTATGTTGCGGTAGTTTTTGAGTGCAGTCATGAGTTCTAGCAAGGTGAAGAATAGAGGAGTAACCACTCTTCAACGCCAACAGGACATCATTAACCTCACCGAATCGCTGTATTCCCTAATTAGGCGAGGGGAAATGAAACCGTACAACATTGCGGAAAGAGCGGCAGAAATGTTGAAACTCTCCAGATCCACAGTGCTAAGGTATGTTAAAATATATGTAGTATTAACCATTGCGTTTGCAAGTTGTGTGTGCTAAGGTCAATTATGTTGGCCTACGAAATGTGTTTACAAGAACATAAAGAAAATTAGTTAATAACTTGATAATGTCGTCGAATGTTGTCTACGTGTCTTTTTAACCTTTTATTTAGGTAATTTTTAAGTTTAGGGGCTTTACTGTAAAAATTAAAATAATCCACTCTACTAATGATGCAGAACACGAATATACGAGGGGCATTAACGTCCGACTAATTTCGTAACATGTGCCCACCTAACCTAAGAGAACCTAACCCCAAGATGGGTGAATCACTATTTTACATTTTTCAACTAACCTAGGATTCTTGGGTTTTACACTAACCTAGGATTTTTGGATTTTACACTAACCTTGGATTGTAGGGTTATATAGACTAAAATGTGAGCGTATGAATCATCTAACCAAAAGGTGGTATTACAATGTGTAATTAAAAATAAAAACTACTTTGTGTTGGAATTTGTGTACGCCTGCGAAGGATTCTTCATAAACAACCCAATATATACAGTGGAAATTTATTATAAATACAACCGACAATGGTAAGGAAAATTGCCTCTATAGTGATTTTGTTATAGCCAATTAATTTTATATAGGTTATGGAGAGATGGTGCATTTTAAGATGCTGAAGAAACTGTTTGTTTTGTATTTAGAAGTTACATTGCGGCATTAATTGCCATTGTTATAAATCACTAAGTAGATTACAGTCAGTATAACTGGAACTTCA
>NQII01009040.1:29608-59395 GCA_002778355.1 Clitarchus hookeri
ACATTCTATACAACAGACATACTGTTGGCAACATTCAAGGGTAATACATTTTAATTTGTTGTATCGTGTGGTGATTTCAGCTGGAGAAGTTCCCCAACAGTAGCTGGAGGAAGGATGCCATCATCAATTGGCTGCAGGAGCACAACATTCCGTTTGCTGTATCCTTTTTTTTGCAAAATCTTTTTTTGCAATGTAAAATTGTAGGGTAATGTTGTTGAGCATTGCTTTATAGCATTATATGTAAAGTAGCAGTCTACATCAGAGAGCAGCTATTGAAGCATGTAATTTTTTTGAATAATTGGTTTCTAATTTTTGGAGTGGAGATGGATGTATTCATTTCTTTTTTTTTATAGTTGCTGCTGTGTTGAGTTGTTTATGTACTTTTTTGTTTTGATCTATGGTAATTCTGTAGCAAAATGAATCACTACAATCCATAATTCTATACTTCTATACATAACTAACTAATAAATAAATAAACAGTATTTATAAGTACTGCAGCTTATGCCTTTAGGATGTTTTAACTTAATGCAAACTGGAGATGTTAGGATACACCATTGTCAGCTTCTTTAATTATTGTAAACAACAGTTCTCTCTAATATTTTGTTTACTGGAGCCACATTTTTTAGTTATGTTTAATTTGTTATAGTCATTTCTTTACAAAATCTGTGGCACACTTATTTTGTTCCTCCTCTAAGCATTTACTTAGCAACATGTTTCAATTTAATTGCTTAAATATTAGACATTAGTGAAACCAATGTCTTTTCGTATTAGTTTTAAGTTAGATTTTTGTTTGGCAAAAAATATTTTCAGATAGCAACAGAGGTTAACAGCATTAAACACGGGCCCGTAGCCCAATTAAAACATAAACACAGCAGCCTACCGCCGGCTGAATTATTTGAACAAAATCTGTTGGGATGCATTTTTGTTGTAAACCCACTATAAGAGTTAGGGGAACTTCGGTTCCTGACCTCATGACAGCACGGCCATCCGGGGGCTTATGAGAGATTGGCGGTGCCATGTTTATGTTGTTGGATGGACTCCTTGAATGTTGACACATTTCAATGCAAAGTATTGTGCCACATCTATAATATGTAATCAAAGTGAAAGTTTTTGCTCCCCCACCCAACCCCCCAGTCAAAATCAAGCCTACACACACACACACACACACACACGCACGCGTGCGCGCGCGCGAGAAACATCAAATTTTTAATACTCACATTTTTGGGTTTATGGAATGAAATGTTTTTCGCTTGCATCGCATATTCTTTTGTGTGAAATTCTCAAGATTAAATAAAAACTTTACGCTTGTGGAATATCTATTAATAATATATACATGACTTTTATAATGGGTACGTGCATGTACGAACACATGTACACACAGTGGAATGTAAACATTGCATGTAAACATTGCCATGTGACTGCCACATGGCAATGTTTGTTTACCTTTGGCGAAAGGATACAAAATGGGCTTGAAAGTAGATCTTTAGCAGGGCTTCAAGAAAGTCTCTTCCAGTCGTGAACCGACTATATTAATCTACTGTCCTCTACATATAAACATAGGTAATTCTGAAGAGGCTTAAAAAAGCTTAGCTAGTTGGATCATGTGTGTTATAAACTGTATATGAAAACACCAACTTCAGTAAGGGAGGGAGAGAAAGAGAGAGTGAAAGGGAGAGAAAGAAAGAGAAAGAGAGAAAGAGAGAAAAAGAAAGAGAAATAAGGAGAAAGAGAGAGAAAGAGAAAGAAAGAGAGAAAGGGAAAGAAAGAAAGAGAGAGAAAGAGAAAGAAATAAAGAGAACGAAAGAGAGAAAGACAAAGAGAGAGAAAGAGAGAGAAAGAGAGAGAAAGAGGGAGAAAGAGAGAGAAAGAGAGAGAGAGAAAGAAATAGAAAGAGAGAGAGAAAGAAAGAGCAAGAAAGAGCAAGAGAGAGAGAGCAAGAGAGAGCAAGCAAGAGAGAGCAAGAGAGAGCAAGAGAGAGCGAGAGAGAGCAAGCAAGAGAGTGCGAGAGAGAGCAAGCAAGAGAGAGCAAGCGAGAGAGAGAGCAAGCGAGAGAGAGAGCAAGAGAGAGCGAGAGAGAGCAAGCGAGAGAAAGCAAGAGAGAGAGCGAGCAAGAGAGAGAGTAAGAGAGAGAGTAAGAGAGAGAGTGAGAGAGAGCAAGAGAGAGAGAGCAAGAAAGAGAGAGCAAGAGAGAGAGAAAGCAAGAGAGAGAGCGAGCAAGAGAGAGCGACCAAGAGAGAGCGACCAAGAGGAAGCGAGAGAGAGAGCGAGAGAGAGAGAGCAAGAGAGCGAGAGAGAGAGAGAGCGAGAGAGCGAGAGAGAGAGTGAGAGAGAGCAAGAGAGAAAGAGAGAGAGAGAAAGAGAGAGAGAGAAAGAGCGAGAAAGAGCGAGAAAGAGAGAGCGAGAGAGAGCGAGAGAGAGCAAGAGAGAGCAAGAGAGAGCGAGAGAGCAAGAGATTCTCGTCAGTCGTCTTGTCCCGTTCTTTCACAACCTTTTTCCGGCCGCAGCGATGTCGAAGATGTGATGTTTTACCGGATTCCTGATATTCACGGTACACTCGTGAAATGGTCGTACGCGGACATCCAAATGTTATCGCTACCTCGGAGATGCTATGCCCCATCTCTCGTGCGCCAACTATAACACCACGTTCAAACTCACTTAAATCTTGATAACCTGCCATTGTANACTATAACACCACGTTCAAACTCACTTAAATCTTGATAACCTGCCATTGTAGCAGCAGTAACCGATCTAGCTGCCGACCGCATTGCGTTACTCCGATTGGTTTCATACCTCTGTTATTTGCATACGCACGCCTATACCAGTTATTTTGGCTCTTCAGTATACATACACACATACATACACGTCACATCTGTCTCCCAGAGGAGTAGGCCGAGATTACAGATCTCCATTTACCATGATCCTGATATANATACATACACGTCACATCTGTCTCCCAGAGGAGTAGGCCGAGATTACAGATCTCCATTTACCATGATCCTGATATACCTACCTCCTTCGCTTTATCCACATTCATACATTTCTAATATAACAATGCTAGCTGTGCCCGCGGCTCCGCTCGCATGGACTTTAGAATTATTCATTAGGTTTTTTTTAATAAGGTCCCCCCTCCCTCACAAGACGCTTCCCCCCGCCGCCACCATTGCTTTCCACATCCGCGTACGGTAAACTGACTTGCGAAAGTAAATTTTTTGAGATATTTTCTTGCGATAAATAGTAGCCAATATCAACTTTCAGCCGCGCGAAAAACTATTTACGACCAACAAACAACACACTGAAGACGACACAGGCTAGTTATCTACATACACAAATAAGACAACACTGGCAAAGAAACACAACTAAGAAACTCGCACGAACACAGTAGTTTTTCCAAAACCGACAGAATGTGACGTTTCGGGAACTGTTATCTGTTCCATTCTTCAGGCAGCAACACACGGGGNGTTTTTCCAAAACCGACAGAATGTGACGTTTCGGGAACTGTTATCTGTTCCATTCTTCAGGCAGCAACACACGGGTCTGAGAACATAAAAGCGACTGACTAGGAGACAGGGGGAAAAAAAAAAAGTTTATATAGTTTTTGACCATTTTTCTGCCACAGCCAATGAAAAGCTGTACTTATTAAGATTACTAAAGTTGTGCTAGTTTACAAAATTGCATACTAATGAGGATGTGTGTTTATAAATGCAATGCTTACATTTTGAACCATCAGTATAGGTACCAATTTTGAATAAAAAAAACTGTAAAGGTTTCTGGGATAAGTCATAACAGTCAAATATTTAATACTGCCGCAATTTTGAAAATAACTATCCAGCATCATCAAACAATAAAAGTTTGGTGTACTTACCAAATATTGTAAGTGCATGAAATTTAATAAAATTTTATGCATGGGTTAAAAAAATTTTTTGGGCATGCATCTATTTGCACATGCTAACACACATACTCAAAGTGATTTTATCAGTTTATATTTCCTACACTGTAATCAGTTATTTTGAGCATACAAGTTTCACCACATGCAACATAAAATACTGTTTGTACAGTCAACATAGAGTATAAAATGAAGATGAAGATTAACTTCTAGTCAAAACATGTAAAAGAGATTGTCACCTTAAAAATAAACAAAAACACACACTGAACATAAAATGTCTTTTATAATTATAAATTAGACATTTTATTAATCAGCTACAATTAATTAAAAAAACATTCCAAAACTGTGGCTAAAAGTGTAGGTAGCTTTATCTCAACTTCAAGTAAAACTTAATTTCACTTGGCAAAAGTTACGTCAAAGTTTGGCTAAATGGGTTGGAGAGACAGGTGACTGTAGAACAGCAAACAACGAAAACCACTTCAATGGCATTTCCTCCCACATGACCCAAGAGTGTGTGTTTAATGAATAGATTTGAGATAATATCATAAGTGAGATGACTGCTATGGTCTGGTGGAAAGCTAGTGGTCACCGCCATGCCTCACAGACACATGCAGAGCAGACAGACCACTCGAGGGGGCAATTGAGGCGAGGCAGCAAGCAATTGGTACTGGCAGCATACAGCACGAGACACATTGCTGTGAGGAGGGATAAATGTCCATTAACTGTGGGAGTACTATACAATATACACTGTTGGGATCACCGTGCATTTCATTACTGTATGTTTCTGCCAAATGTTCAACATTTGGATATTACATGTGACACTTTCACCACATTTAACTTTTTAAGTCTGCCAAGATTTGTAACATTTACTGTCAACATCTCAATTTTATGTTTTTTTTTGTAACATAAAAAAACTAAAAGCAATTTCTTCTTAAAATTAATTCAATAGGCTACACCTCACAATATGTTTTAAAAGAAAATCTTTGGAATGTATTTTTATACAATGCAGCTTACAAAAATGTACGCATGCAACTTGAGCATTTTGGATGCAGTCTAGCTATGGTTTAGCAGCATTATTTTGTAAACAACACTAAGCTTTCTATCATTAACATTCCCTACAGTAATTAACATTCCCCACTCTTTTTAACTGCAGATCTAAAAGAAACAAGAAATGCAAACACAAGATTCCACTTGGTAAAATACTGTTACATGTTGCCTGTCTACATTGCTTCCCTAGCCCCATCCTCACTCCTGCGAGCAAAACATTATGCCAAGGACAGAGCGGTAATGTGAGAAGTGGGCGGCAATGCAAAGGCAACTACTGTGTGCCATCACGATCGCCCAGATTGCCTATCGTGATTTGCCTATCGCGATTTGTGCACCCCTGACCTTCAGTGGATTGAATTTCTGAGATTATCTCCGAAAAAAATGTTCTGGTCAAAGCCCTAGCCTCTCCAGTGAGACTCAGGGTGTGGGGAACCTTCTAGATAGGGCCAGCGGGACTACTTAAGCCGCAACAGGCCTCCGAGCAGACAGTTTTTGGAAGTTGAGAATTTAGAGGATTTTGCGAGCTTAAGCGACAGGTGTACAAAGACAGCGAAACAAAATAATTCACTTAGTAAATATATAGATTTGCATTAACATATTTTACAAAAGTGGGAACTTTGCAAAATAAAAACCACTGTGATAATGTAACAAATTGTCAAAAAAAAAACTGAAAACTTAAGTGCCTTTTTCCTGCCTAAATCAATTGTCAGAAAAAATGACTTAGCAATTTAATTGAAAAACAAACTTTTTCAGTACAGATGTAATTCAAGCAGACCATTTGGTTAAGCAATATAATTCAAGAATAACACACTGTGTGCGAGTTTAAAATTGGATGTTAAACTGGATAACATTTGTATTAGTCTATACTGAAAATGCGGAAAATGCTCCCCAAACTTAAAGAATACAGAAATCTATTTCATGTAGTTTTGGGTCCCCATATGTAAACACAACCATGAATAAGCACAAGTTTTACCAAGATAAAAAAAAACACAAATCAATATTCATTATGCTTATCCTCATATGCACTAAAGGCACTATAGTCGGTTCACGACTGGAAGAGACTTTCTTGAAGCCCTGCTAAATATCTACTTTCAAGCCCATTTCGTATCCTTCCACCAAAGGTAAACAAACATTGCCATGTGACTGTCATGTGGCAGTCACATGGCAATGTTTACATTCCACTGTGTGTGTGTACATGTGTTCGTACATGAACGTACCCATTATAAAAGTCATGTATATATTATTAATGGATATTCCACAAGCGTAAAGTTTTTAATCTTGAGAATTTCACACAAAAGAATATGCGATGCCAACGAAAAACATTTCATGCAAGTATTTTGATGAATCGATAGTAGTTGTCTATTTACAATAGATTGTTAGTGACTTTCGATAAATTCCCGTACATCGAAGGCAAGATCCTCAGTATTGATCGAAATTGCTACAGACGTTAAAATGGCGTGGTGGTTGAGTCGGATGTTTCGCACAATTGTGAAACGTTATTTAAAAATGGTTGTGACGGTTTTCGACAGGACGGCAGAGTTTGCGAGTGAAGGATTCTACGTCTTCGACAATGTGAAAACAATTCTTATGTGCAAATACTGCAACGTTAGAATAGAGTGGCAAAGGAAAGACACGTGCACGAAACACATAAAAACAAAAGAAATTAGAACAAAGTGAGCACAAATTAAAATCATACATTATTAAAAACCAAATAATAAAGAGCGGATAGTAGTAAAACAAGACAAATAAATGAATTATTATAGGTTAAACGAGATAATCGCACAAATTCTCTGGCACGTGTGTCAACAACACAAGGACCACGAAGGTTACTAAACAAATGGCTGTGTTACTTTCACGTGGAGCGTGATCATGTGAGTATGCAAGAAACGTTGAAATCTAAATACGTAGGCATCACGTCATTAATAATTGTCATAATAAGATACAATTCTTTTCGACACCCATTTGTAAGTGATAAATAAATAATTACGTTAAAACTTTGGAACTATTTCTTCTCTTTGTTCTGGCAACCTAACGGCATAACTGATCCGCGCTCACCGCTGTTTGTAATGTTATAGACATGTCACTAACGGCTAGGGTTTTTTCAAAGGTTGATTTTCAAAAGTTTCTTCCAGTCGTGAACCGACTGTAGTTAGTGTTACCACAAGCCAAACTTTATGCCTCCCTCACCATATTGAATTCTTTCGTCACTCGCCAAAAGTACTTAAGAGGACAAATCTGAAAAATGCCAGTGCAATTCCTTTGGTTATTTTTACCTCACTTATCAATACACACATAAATTCTACAATATTTAAGCATTAATTACTTTAAAATTAATATAATATACAAAGTTACAAATAATGTAATAATTACAATATGTACGAAAATAAATATTCATACTGTGTTGAATTATACTGATAGTTCGGATATTATATTTGAACTAAAGAATAAAGTAGATAACTACAGAAATACTATTATAACACAGTTTCTAATTAATTTATTTTTAAATACTTAAAGTAGCAAGAAATCAAAAACTCCAATATGTCAAGCACTTCAGGGAGGCAATGATACTTTTGCCCACCCAAAATTTACCCAGGGGGGGCAGTGTGCCATTTTACCCCTCCAAAATTCTCATGTCTCATAACATTGTTCAACATATAAAATTTGATGAGAAATGTTAAAATAAAAAAAATAAAAAAATAAAACTAATGTTTCCTTGTGTAACAATAAATTACATTTTTAAAAGGTTAAGGGAATTTAGATGTTTCTGGTTTGCACACAGATGGATGTCATGTAACAACTCAACAGCCATCTGTTAATGAACCAGGCAACTTCCAAGTGTTAAAAGTGTATGTTCATGAGTAGGAGCAGTACAATCTCATAGTTTAATTGTATTATGCTGCAGCATTGAGGATTATGTCAAGTAGATGGTGTAAATAGTTTTTAGCTGTGTTGTATTAAATTATTAGTACTTTTATTTACAGACAATATTGCCTGGTGTTGCTGTAGTCTTGTCCTTGTTACAATTCAACAATTTCTGACACAATGGACAAATTTGTGATAAGAAGTACAAGTAAAATTAATGACATGAAGGAGTGTTTATATTCCATAAACTGTGCTAGTTACATGACATTATCAGAGGCTCTTGACAGACTTGGTTCCATGTACACTTTTCTTTACCCTAAAGGAAGCATGCCTCTCTCTATCACAGAGAAGAAATAAGGAGCTGCAGCCAAGAAACCAACGAAGCATTTACACCCAGACTGGAATCACCTATCCATTGATTGTTTATAACCAGGTAAAACATGTTATCCTTTGTTCTGTACGTAAGAATACATTTGAGGAACACCNTATCCATTGATTGTTTATAACCAGGTAAAACATGTTATCCTTTGTTCTGTACGTAAGAATACATTTGAGGAACACCATTTAATATTTCAACAAAAAGAGAGATGATGTTCATTAATATTGGCTTCTGTAACTGGAAGAAGAACACTAAAGACTGAAAATGCATGAACTTTCAGCCTGTCATAGGGAAACAGTTCTGAAATTTAAATCTTTGAAAGGTGGAGTCAATGTCCCTACACAGATGTTTGATGAGAAACAGGAGGAAAATGGTGGTAAACTGTACTAGTTTGCTAAAATTATTTTCATCGCTGCTGTATCTATGCCTTGCTATTGGAGCCCATACTGACCATAAAAGAAACTACTCTAATCTCCTAAGAAAAAAATGTGAAGACCAAGCTGAAATACAGAAGTCGCTTCAAAGAAAATCTTCAACTTGGTGAAGTCATGACATACAAAACGGAACGGTTGATATAACAGTTTTCATTTTGCTTGGGGTAATATTTGTTATAGATTCTTTAGAAATTCAAAAGCTGGTTTTTTTTTTTGTACTTTTTTGGCTTTTACTAAACAGAAAGTACAACTTCCTCCACCTTATTCAATATAATTTGTAANTATCCATTGATTGTTTATAACCAGGTAAAACATGTTATCCTTTGTTCTGTACGTAAGAATACATTTGAGGAACACGATTTAATATTTTCAACAAAAAGAGAGATGTTCATTAATATTGGCTTCTGTAACTGGAAGAAGAACACTAAAGACTGAAAATTCATGAACTTTCAGCCTGTCATAGGGAAACAGTTCTGAAATTTAAATCTTTGAAAGGTGGAGTCAATGTCCCATCACAGATGTTTGATGAGAAACAGGAGGAAAATGGTGGTAAACTGTACTAGTTTGCTAAAATTATTTTCATCGCTGCTGTATCTATGCCTTGCTATTGGAGCCCATACTGACCATAAAAGAAACTACTCTAATCTCCTAAGAAAAAAATGTGAAGACCAAGCTGAAATACAGAAGTCGCTTCAAAGAAAATCTTCAACTTGGTGAAGTCATGACATACAAAACGGAACGGTTGATATAACAGTTTTCATTTTGCTTGGGGTAATATTTGTTACAGATTCTTTAGAAATTCAAAAGCTGGTTTTTTTTTTGTACTTTTTTGGCTTTTACTAAACAGAAAGTACAACTTCCTCCACCTTATTCAATATAATTTGTAANTTTTTTTTTTGTACTTTTTTGGCTTTTACTAAACAGAAAGTACAACTTCCTCCACCTTATTCAATATAATTTGTAATATACTTGCTCGCTTTGGTTTGTTCAACACAAATTATATAGGTCAATGCTTTGACGGTGCTGTCAATGTGTGTGTGTGTTTATAATAAAGAGCAACAAAAAATACTAAACATGAAAAAAAGAGCTTTATATGTACATTGCTCAGCAGTCACTGAATTTGTTAGTACACGCTACAATATTGTCCATTCCTTAAGCATATAAATACACTTAATATGGTCAAAGATACTGGTTATGTGCAAGACTCCCCAGTCTATAAAATGTGATGAAACATCTTGCCTCCAACCACTATGTCCAACAAGATAGACAGCTTTTGTCTGTCCTTTCAAATTATACAGCATTGATGAAAATTTTTACATCTATTTCAGATAGTAATTTAACTGAAACCAGATCTACAGCTATCTCATTTTTAAGATTAATGTTTTCCTTTGATTTTTTCNTTCAGATAGTAATTTAACTGAAACCAGATCTACAGCTATCTCATTTTTAAGATTAATGTTTTCCTTTGATTTTTTCTTTACTCTTACTGTTCTCATAAAACTATTGATCACGCAGACCTGCAAATTGTACTCTGCTAAAGAGATCNTTTTTTCTTTACTCTTACTGTTCTCATAAAACTATTGATCACGCAGACCTGCAAATTGTACTCTGCTAAAGAGATCACTTCACTTAGATTAGAAGAGGCTCATAAATAGATTACGACCCTGAAAGCAAGTATTAATGTTTCTAGTGGAAGTTTTGAATAAATCTAGCCTGAAACAAGAAGTTAATTCACCTACTTTACCCAGAATAAAAAAGATTCCCAAACAATATGATGATTCTAAAAAATAATTCAGCAGAGCAGTCTGATTCAATTGACCAAAGGTAAAGGAATAAATTCTTTGAAATTATAGATAAGATTGTAAATAGAACAGTTTCTGCTTAGGAGTAATGCAAACAAAGAAGAAATTTTGCAATTCTACAAAGATGAGGTCAACCCGATCATCTTTTGTTTTGCAAAGGAAGGCTTTGTGATTTGCTGCAGAATGAAGGGAAAGTTGTTGCGAATATAAGTGACATTATCAATCTCACTTCAAGCAAACAGTTCATCGTAAGGTTTTGCTCTTATAACTCTTCAAGTTTTTTAAAATTGTGACAACTCCTGTGTCAACAGAAACAACACAGGTGCCTTTCTCTGGTCTTGAAAGACTTAGACATACTTAGTTAAACTATGGGATGGCAGAAATGNAGAAACAACACAGGTGCCTTTCTCTGGTCTTGAAAGACTTAGACATACTTAGTTAAACTATGGGATGGCAGAAATGATATTTTGTGAGCCTTCTACAAGTCTACAAGGAGGCTGCTGCAGCATTAGATCTTGATAAGGTGGCAGATGATTTCAAATCAAAAAATGAGACAAAAAAGTGGACAGATTCCTTCAGCAAACTGCATTTCCANATAAGGTGGCAGATGATTTCAAATCAAAAAATGAGACAAAAAAGTGGACAGATTCCTTCAGCAAACTGCATTTCCACATGGAAACTGTTAATATGCTACATTTAGTGGTGGATTATTATCAAGAACTGAGCAAATAAGAAGGACAATCCCTTGGAAAAGGTATTTGAATGATTTGTGAAGAAAGTTCTACTGTTGTGCTAATTTTGTCCTGTTGAAATGTGAATATTTTTAATACATGCAGAATAAGGGTCACAAAAATACTTTCCTTGTTTTATATTCACAAAATTTAGAGCTAAATTTTAAAAATAAGCATGTTTTGGTTAGGGCAATTAACATTCAGGTAAATTCCGATATTAAAATAAAACTGATTTTGAATGGACAAGTCTCTGGGTTTGACAAAGGTGTATTGTAATAATTGGTTCACTCAAATTTTTCCCTAAAAATATTACAATTTCTCCAAGCAGTGTATTTAATGTTTAGGCATGAAAAATGTATAAATAACATCATTTTACACCTTGAAATCAAATTTTCCTTGGGGAAGATGCCCAGGCCTTTAACTAGAAAATTAATATACATGAATGAAAAATTTTTAGTTGATCATAAAATACACCGATGGAGTGGCAATTATTTTCTCAAATATAAGATAGTGGCAGTTGAAAACTGTATCTAATGCTTCATTATGCAGAAATCAGGTAGAATAATATTTAACAACCGTAAAAAATCTCTACCATTTAGATGTAACTATTTCAGGATACATAAGATTTCAGCTGATTCAAATCAGTAAAGTTCACAAATTTTGTAAAAAAATCTTTAAAGTATTCTATGTAAAAAATTTTACTTCATTTTCCACAGTACATGCAATGCCTTGAAAAATACAAAGAACCTCTAATGTGGTGTTACATAAAAAAATCTATAAAATTAAGACAACAGTTCAATATATTTCATGTATCTTTGTTTCATAAAGCACAAAATAAAAATACTTGAGCTCAGTTTGTTTATTTAAAAAACTCTTTTCAAAAGAATATCATTCAGAGAAATGCGAAAGTACAAATTTATACACATATTTTTAAAACTAATTTGGCTCTGCTGTGGTAATGTTTTCTCACTAGTGGTTAATTGATTAATGGACATGAAAGTATCTCCAAAGCACTGTTTCAAAATTTGTGTATGTACATAAGAACTTTTGATAAACTTTCCTGAGGATTTTGAGGATTTTTGTATATGAAATTATTCTGGAATTTCGAACATGTGCACAAGATAAATTGCATATCATTTTGCACCTCAACAATAATAAAACAGTTGCTTACTGACCAACATTNAAAAAATCTAAAAAATTAAGACAACAGTTCAATATATTTCATGTATCTTTGTTTCATAAAGCACAAAATAAAAATTCTTGAGCTCAGTTTGTTTATTTAAAAAACTCTTTTCAAAAGAATATCATTCAGAGAAATGTGAAAGTACAAATTTATACGCATAGTTTTAAAACTAATTTGGCTCTGCTGTGGTAATGTTTTCTCACTAGTGGTTAATTGATTAATAAACATGAAAGTATCTCCAAAGCACTGTTTCAAAATTTGTGTATGTACATAAGAACTTTTGATAAACTTTCCTGAGGATTTTGAGGATTTTTGTATATGAAATTATTCCGGAATTTTGAACATGTGCACAAGATAAATTGCATATCATTTTGCACCTCAACAATAATAAAACAGTTGCTTACTGACCAACATTATAATAAAGTGTCCTCGGTGAATTCCAAAAGTATTCAAGAACAAAACAGTTCCCTCCACAGTTAATTAATTTGATTTTGAATAAAAAAAAAATTTCTTTTTTTTAATGACAACTAAATTGTTGGATTAAAACATTTCTATCCTTGCATCAGTCTACATAACATGCAACTCTTCTTGTGCTTTATCCATTTTTCCTCTTCAATATCTTTTTCTTCTACTTTTTCAGGGTTTGGGCTTCTACCTGTTGAGACAACTGTTGGTCCAACCATCTTGTCTTCATATGTGACACCTAGCACAAATTTTGAAAACATCATTTCAGCAGTATGGAGTTTGCTGTCTTTACATGTTATTAACCAATTTTTGGATCCATTTAAGACTACAGGTATAATTTTCTCACTCCTGAATTTTAATTTCATTCTTGTTTTTGTCTTTCAAATCGTCTGACACACAAAATTAAAGATACATGTTAATTTTACCATGGTATTTAAAAAAGGCATAACATTATTAAATGTCATACAGGGCAAGTAATTTTAATAATTGAACTAGCTGATGGAATTAAATTATAATAAAATACTAAAACACTGTACGTAGCCTACAACTGTCGTTGCAAAAACTATGTGCGTTGTATCATGAAAATTAGCATATATTACAGCTTGCTTGTTGAAATCCTTTCGTTAAACAAAAGATGAAAAAGCATAATTAAGCAACTACATGATCAATAACTTGAAGTTTCAAATCTGGATTCAATANGTTAAACAAAAGATGAAAAAGCATAATTAAGCAACTACATGATCAATAACTTGAAGTTTCAAATCTGGATTCAATAAATTAAATTGTGAAAAAAATGCATGTGTGTGTGGCATTCTGAAAACCATAAAGTAAACCTTATTGTATGCAAAACATTTACTAGAAACTTCACAGCAATATAAAAAATTTTTTTTTCATGCTAAATTGCACATTTTGTTTAGCCTGCCACTTATCTATTGCAATAATGATTACAATAACTACAATTATAATACTGGAATGAAATAAATATCTACATAATATTATGTGCATGGGGTGCATGGATGGATGTGATACTACTAGCAAATCAGAAATCTTCGGATGCCCTTTAAAATAACACTGAAATGAATATAAATATACAGTACTTGATATTCTGGGAAACTGTTGTTACATGTCGCTTCTTTGCCCCGCGCGAGTGAGCGGAAGAGGACAGAGTAGTGATATGATAGCGGGCGGCGAGTCACTATGGGATGTTTGAATGACAGGCAAGCGATAATCCTATCAGAATTTTTAGTTATAAGGCGTGCCGCCATGCATTCTTCCCCATGGCGCCATGATAGGCCTTTTGCAGCTCGCACACTCCTGACCCTACGCAGATAAAATTTATGCATTTATCTGAANCATGGCGCCATGATAGGCCTTTTGCAGCTCGCACACTCCTGACCCTACGCAGATAAAATTTATGCATTTATCTGAAGAATTTTCTGGTTTACTGCCCTAGTTTATCTCTGTGTGACTCAGGGTGCATTGAACCTTCCAGATCAAGGCCACTGATAGTATAAAAGTGCGACGGCCTCCGAGCCGAGAGTTATGACAGTCTGAAGTTTCGGTAAAAGTGCAGAATAGACAACAAGCCAAAAGAGCAATGAGAGGTGCCAGAAGTGACCAGTGGGAGGAAAATATGAGACTACTAGCATCGGCGCAGTGAAGAGTGCAACAGACAGAATGAACATGTGTTAATGACGAATGCGAGTTAATTGACTATAACCAAACAGACACATTTGAGAAGAACTTTTATTAGAGTTGCGATAGACATTAAATACTGTGCTAATTGATAAATAAAAAGAGTAATAGTGAAGATAGATAGTTTAAAACTGTAAATTATAGCTATGCAAATAAATTAAATTAAGTTATTTTATTTTTATGAAGACCTCCATCCCTCACAAACTCGGATACGCATTCCGGGCATTTATGAAACACCGGTGTCAGACGTAGGATGGAAGCATTTAATTGTAAATAAATTTAGGCTATAGACAAGCAATTAATGATACTCAAAATAATTACATAATTATTTTCGTAATAACTGTACGCAAAAATAATTAAGGCTGTTTTGTACAATCATCACAGTAAATGTTAACTAGAAAAATGTCTGCTGAACTGGAAGCACTGCGAGTATTAATTGAGGGCCTAAGTAGTCNGGCTAAAAATAGCTGAAGGGAAAAAGTAACTAGGACCTCACGAGTGCTCATGTTACGGTGAACAGCCGATATTAAAAATGTGGAAGAAACTGTAAATAACAAAATAAGTAGTGTGAATGAAACTCTAAGTACCAACATTATTTCTGTAATAGAAACTGTAAATAGTATAAATGAAAACGTAGACAAGAAAATAGATCATGTAGATAGAAAAATAGAAGGCATTAGCAAGGTAGTGAGTACAAGAATTGACTGTGTGGACAAGAGAATTGACAGTGCAAACAAAAGGATGGACTTTGTCACCAATGAAATGAAACAGGATACAGGTGCAATGAAGGAGGAATGGCAGGAATTACTTCAGCAGCGGAGTTCTACTATTGTCACATCGCAGCCAACAAATATGAGGAAGCAGTACAAATAGTAATCAAAGCAGCAACCTTTGAGGATAGCCAGCAGCTCTGCGGCATTGATGTTGCACAGCCAGAAGTGGGGAAGGGGGTTTCAATTAAACCCGCCCTTTACAATGGCCAGGTTTCTTGGCAGAAGTACCACACCAGTTTGAAATAGTCACTAATCTGAATGGCTTGTTGTCAACTGGGCAGCTGTATTACTAACTCGCAGCTGTACTGAGAGGCCCCGCACTAAGCATACTACAATCTCTGTCAGAGCAATATTGGCTGGAGTACCCCACACTGGTGTCTGTCTTGGAGCTACATTTTGGCGACCGATACATTCGACATGCCCACCATGCTCACCTGCGAAGCAGCACCCAGAGATCAGGACAACCACTGCAGGAGATATGGCAAGACATTGGGCGTCTTAACCACCTATCTCTGGAAGGGTACCCCCAGGAGGCTCGTTACGTAATCGCAGTCTGCTTTTCATCGATACCATCGCCAACACAGAGGTAGGGCAAGCAATACGTCTGGCTACACTCCACAACATGCAGGACGCCCTAGTCCGAGCACTGGAGGTGGAATCAGCAAGACAGAGGATCGCACCTTGATGTCCGGTACGGGCAGTGATGCTGAACGAAGGCGACAAAATCAGCATTTAGAAAAATTGAAGGAGATACAAATGTTTATGAGGGACATCGCTTCCAGGATCCGTGCTACAGAACTTTGCCGCCCCCAACCAAAAACCGCCTGAGTGTTGGTAATGTGAACAGCGAGGGTACCCGAGAACCTACATACCACAAAATCAGCAGCAGCAACGGGAAATGGGGCAGCGAGAGGCAGGTGAAAACACTGCACATTCAGAAAACTTGTAAAACACCGATCTTGGGAGAGAGCGCAGGTCAGCGACTGCTGGAGGAGAGGCCCCTATGTTCTTAAATGTACAGTAGGTGAAACGGGATTGGGATGCAATACTGGTGCAGGTGCGCATGCATAAATGATGTTCCTCGCCAGATGGTCGTTGACACTTGGGCGACAATAACAGTAGTACACCCAGACATCCTTGGACCAATCCCCCAGCGATCGCTCAACGACCGTATGGAACAATGCTATTTGACTACAGTAACAGCATGACCACACAATTTAGAGGTAAGAGAAAAGTAAACATGAAGCTTGGTGAAATAAGCCTAGATAGAGCACGATGTATACATAGCAGAAATAGAGGATCAATGTCTTTTGGAGCATGATGAAATATGTAGACTGGAATGCTGTATCGATACTCTACTTGGTGTGCTACGGGTAGGCAGTACAGAGTTGGTGGTGTCAGCACAGTATGATTTTTGATTTGTTCTCCCCAATTAACTGTCCAATAGTCTGTCAACCCACTGTGCTGCCAGCTTCTAGTTAAATTGTCATTACAGATAGATGTCAAGGAAAATTTGTCAGGCGTTTGGGTCTACCTGAGCCAGCAGAGAGAGTTGGCTTCCGGCCAGGCAAAGTCGTTGTAGAAAGAACTTTGATTTCTTCTAATCTCAACAGTTTTACTATTAGACTGATACATTTCTCCAATAGCGCCATTCGTCTTGAGGAGAGGGCCATGAGAAGTGTTCGCAAGTAGGTCACACAAGAACTTCCAAATGTTCCAGAAGATTATACAGTAAATCAAATAATATGTCTTCTACCTGAAGTACTGGATAAACTGCTAGTACGAACAACAGAAAATCTTAACTGGCACCACAGGAGAAGTCTGTATCTGAATTACTGCAGAATAAATTGGGATGCCTTCTAGTGTGGATCAAATGACCTTGGGAAAAAAAAAGTTACCTGCCACCACAATGATACAGGAGATGCCAGGCCCATAAAGTAGCCACCAAGACGACTGCCACTAGTTTCGCACTAAGGGGTTGAGGAAATTCTGAGGGAAATGAGGGAGTTACAAGTGATAGAACCATTGATTAGTCTGTGGTCGTCACCCATTGTACTTGTTAAGAAGAAAGATGGCTCTGAGGTTGTGCATAGATTATCGCCTGCTTAATAATGTGACAAAGAAGGACTATTATCCACTTTCAAGTATAGATGACACGCTGAACTGCCTTGTAGGTTCACAATGGTTTTCTACTTTGGACATCAAGAGCGGGTACTGGCAGTGAGAGTTGGCCCCTGAGGACCAAAAGANACTGAACTGCCTAGCAGGTTCACAATGGTTTTCTACTTTGGACATCAAGAGCGGGTACTGGCAGTGAGAGTTGGCCCCTGAGGACGAAAAGACGACTGCATATTGTGCCCAAGGGAAAGGAACCTGGCAGTTTAAAGTTATGCCTTTTTTGGGGTATGTAATGCCACCTTCCACCGTGGAACACCTGATGGAAAAAGTCCTGCCTTTAGATATGTCCGGTTTACCTAGATTACATTTTTTTGACGGGAAGGACATCTGAAGAGTACCTATCATGCTTACACTCTATATTTCAGAAAGTGGTAACAGCCAACTTGAAACTAGTTCCTAAGAAATGCCACCTGTTCCAAAAGAAAATAATGTTATTGGCACATGTAGTGTCGGCCCACAGAATTTCGGGTGATAAATTCTGTACCATATAAGAAGGCCACTTTTTGAGAGCTCGGCGAAAGTAGCACCACTGTTTACATCTGACTACATATCCTTCCGCCATCAGCTGGTCCGTCAAGTCGGGGCTGTATTTTTTATCAACACGTCAGCTAATCCACTTTTCATTGTACTGTAATGCTAAACAAATTTTAAAATATTTTAAGACTGACATCTGTCTAAAGAAATAAGTAGGTTATAAAAGTAAAAATATAAAATGTTGCAAATAATTACATATTTGCTAACTCTTTTTTAATTTGTCCGAGATAGTGAATTTGGGTTAACATTTGCGAGACAGTCTGTTGTATCTATTATCACACTTTGGACGTTCTAGCTAATATATTCGAGTTGGAAATATGTGACGTGGAATAACGTTAGAATTGCTTAAAAATTATTCACGCGTGTGTCACTTTCTATGGAAACAAGGAGATGGGTTTCGAGAGAACAATATGGCATATAATTTACGTAGACGAACGATTACCGGCCGAATATAAATTACTTGTACTCCAAATCCTTGTACATGAAATATATGTTACTTTAAAAATTATGCAGAGCTCGTGGAAAAATATAACTATTGGCATTTGTTTGTAAATTCGTTATATATCGCGCAGGAAAGCGGTTCATTTCTGGCTCATAATTCCTCGCAAAATATATGACAGATGGCACGCACAGCACATCACGGCGAAGTTTGAGCAACCCTTTTTTTGGTCAACAGATAGCGTCTTTTTAAAAGTTGATAGTTCTTATATTACGGGCTGGAAATATATTTCAAATTCGTGTCATTTCGTCAAATTATTAGAAAAAATAATTCAACAATATTATGCAATATTTCTGTATGCTTTTGGAATTAATATCAAGGACGTGTTGAAAGCGAGGTTGGAGAGGGATGATACGACGTGAAAAAGCTTTCTGAAGTTATCACAACTTCAGAAAACTTTTCCACGTTGTATCGTTCTATTGTACATTTTATTTTGAACACCTATACATAACTACATTATCACGAAGTTTAGTTTTAAACACTAACAACCACTGTTTTGTGACATTGTAAAATAAAATGTATTAATAAATCTAAGAACTCTTTCTTATCCGCATATTTTCTGCTTTTCTGACGTGCATCTGCAGTGCACTCAGAATAGACAACGTAATTTTAACTTTTTTGCTCATTTGTGCATCAGCTGATACAGGATTTTGTAAATGGCACTTTGTTTGTTTCGTATACATCAAGTTGCCACTCACTGACCGTCAGATAGTGGCCTTCTTATACCGTATGAACCATACCAACTGACAAAACGTAAGTGCGGAGTTTCCTGGGATTATATGCCTACTATTATTGAATTGTACATTTGTTCGCCATGATCGCCAAGCCACTACATGAACTGACTGAGGCGAAAAGGAGATTTTATTGGACCACTGATTGTGAAGTTGCTTTTAGTAAGCTAAAGAAAATTCTGCTATCTCCACCAGTCTTGGGTTTCCCCGTAAAGTGAGGGTGTGTTCATTTTGGACACTGATGCTAGTGATGTAGGCATTGGAGCTGTGTTATCTCAATTTCAGCATGGAAAGGAAAGACCACTAGAATCAGTAAGGTATTGTATTAGCCTTAAGAGAAATTACTGTTTTACATACAGGGAGCTTCTGGCCATTGTGAAGGCAATTTCACACTTCCACCCCTACCTTCATGGAAGACATTTTATTATGATAACCGATCATTCTTCATTATGCTGGCTACTTAACTTCAAGAGCCCAAAAGTCAAATAGCCCNGCCATGAGAAGTGTTCGCAAGTAGGTCACACAAGAACTTCCAAATGTTCCAGAAGATTATACAGTAAATCAAATAATATGTCTTCTACCTGAAGTACGGGATAAACTGCCAGTACAAACAACAGAAAATCTTAACTGGCCCCACAGGAGAAGTCTGTATCTGAATTACTGCAGAATAAATTGGGATGCCTTCTCGTGTGGATCAAATGACCTTGGGAAAAAAAACGTTACCTGCCACCACAATGATACAGGAGATGCCAGGCCCGTAAAGTAGCCACCAAGACGACTGCCACTAGCTTCGCACTAAGGGGTTGAGGAAATTCTGAGGGAAATGAGGGAGTTACACATGATAGAACCATTGATTAGTCTGTGGTCGTCACCCATTGTACTTGTTAAGAAGAAAGATGGCTCTGAGGTTGTGCATAGATTATCGCCTGCTTAATAATGTGACAAAGAAGGACTATTATCCACTTTCAAGTATAGATGACACGCTGAACTGCCTTGTAGGTTCACAATGGTTTTCTACTTTGGACATCAAGAGCGGGTACTGGCAGTGAGAGTTGGCCCCTGAGGACCAAAAGACGACTGCATATTGTGCCCAAGGGAAAGGAACCTGGCAGTTTAAAGTTATGCCTTTTTTGGGGTATGTAATGCCACCTTCCACCTTTGAACACCTGATGGAAAAAGTCCTGCCTTTAGATATGTCCGGTTTACCTAGATTACATTTTTTTGACAGGAAGGACATCTGAAGAGTACCTATCATGCTTAGACTCTATATTTCAGAAAGTGGTAACAGCCAACTTAAAACTAGTTCCTAAGAAATGCCACCTGTTCCAAAAGAAAATAATGTTATTGGCACATGTAGTGTCGGCCCACAGAATTTCGGGTGATAAATTCTGTACCATATAATAAGGCCACTTTTTGAGAGCTCGGCGAAAGTAGCACCACTGTTTACATCTGACTACATATCCTTCCGCCATCAGCTGNTATTGTGCCCAAGGGAAAGGAACCTGGCAGTTTAAAGTTATGCCTTTTTTGGGGTATGTAATGCCACCTTCCACCGTGGAACACCTGATGGAAAAAGTCCTGCCTTTAGATATGTCCGGTTTACCTAGATTACATTTTTTTGACGGGAAGGACATCTGAAGAGTACCTATCATGCTTACACTCTATATTTCAGAAAGTGGTAACAGCCAACTTGAAACTAGTTCCTAAGAAATGCCACCTGTTCCAAAAGAAAATAATGTTATTGGCACATGTAGTGTCGGCCCACAGAATTTCGGGTGATAAATTCTGTACCATATAAGAAGGCCACTTTTTGAGAGCTCGGCGAAAGTAGCACCACTGTTTACATCTGACTACATATCCTTCCGCCATCAGCTGGTCCGTCAAGTCGGGGCTGTATTTTTTATCAACACGCTGTCAGCTAATCCACTTCTCATTGTACTGTAATGCTAAACAAATTTTAAAATATTTTAAGACTGAAATCTGTCTAAAAAAATAAGTAGGTTATAAAAGTAAAAATATAAAATGTTGCAAATAATTACATATTTGCTAACTTTTTTTTAATTTGTCCGAGAAAGTGAATTTGGGTTAACATTTGCGAGACGGTCTGTTGTATCTATTATCACACTTTGGACGTTATAGCTAATATATTCGAGTTGGAAATATGTGACGTGGAATAAAATTAGAATTGCTTAAAAATTATTCACGCGTGTGTCACTTTCTATGGAAACAAGGAGATGGGTTTCGAGAGAACAATATGGCGTATAATTTACGTAGACGAACGATTACCGGCCGAATATAAATTACTTGTACTCCAAATCCTTGTACATGAAATATATGTTACTTTAAAAATTATGCAGAGCTCGTGGAAAAATATAACTATTGGCATTTGTTTGTAAATTCTTTATATATCGCGCAGGAAAGCGGTTCATTTCTGGCTCGTAATTCCTCGCAAAATATACGACAGATGGCACGCACAGCATGTCACGGCGAAGTTTGAGCAACCCTTTTTTTGGTCAACAGATAGCGTATTTTTAAAAGTTGATAGTTCTTATATTACGGGCTGGAAATATATTTCAAATTCGTGTCGTTTCATCAAATTATTAGAAAAAATAATTTAACAATATTATGCAATATTTCTGTATGCTTTTGGAATTAATATCAAGGACGTGTTGAAAGCGAGTTTGGAGAGGGATAATACGACGTGAAAAAGCTTTCTGAAGTTATCACAACTTCAGAAAACTTTTCCACGTTGTATCGTTCTATTGTACATTTTATTTTGAACACCTATACATAACTACATTATCACGAAGTTTAGTTTTTAACACTAACAACCATTGTTTTGTGACATTGTAAAATAAAATGTATTAACAAATCTAAGCACTCTTTCTTATCCGCATATGTTCTGCTTTTCTGACGTGCATCGGCAGTGCACTCAGAATAGACAACGTAATTTTAACTTTTTTGCTCGTTCGTGCATCAGCTGATACAGGATTTTGTAAATGGCACTTTGTTTGTTTCGTATACTTCAAGTTGCCACTCACTGACCGTCAGATAGTGGCCTTTTTATACCGTATGAACCATACCAACTGACAAAACTTAAGTGCGGAGTTTCCTGGGATCATATGCCTACTATTATTGAATTGTACATTTGTTCGCCACGATCGCCAAGCCACTACATGAACTGACTGAGGCGAAAAGGAGATTTTATTGGACCACTGATTGTGAAGTTGCTTTTAGTAAGCTAAAGAAAATTCTGCTATCTCCACCAGTCTTGGGTTTCCCCGTAAAGTGAGGGTGTGTTCATTTTGGACACTGATGCTAGTGATATAGGCATTGGAGCTGTGTTATCTCAGTTTCAGCATGGGAAGGAAAGACCACTAGAATCAGTAAGGTATTGTATTAGCCTTAAGAGAAATTACTGTGTTACATACAGGAAGCTTCTGGCCATTGTGAAGGCAATTTCACACTTCCACCCCTACCTTCATGGAAGACATTTTACATTTTATTATGATAACCGATCATTCTTCATTATGCTGGCTACTTAACTTCAAGAGCCCAAAAGTCAAATAGCCCAGTGGATACAGCATCTTCAAGAATATGACATTGAAATATATAACAGTTCTGGACGCCTTCACAGAAATGCAGATGCACTTTCTAGGAGGCCATGTAAGCCATTCTGTAGTCGTCGTGAACGCCAGAAAGAAAACAGTGGAGAATCGCTACAAAAGTTACCACATTCTCTATCTTTTGATGGGTCAACTATCTGGAGTGATCAGGAAAGATCAGCTGAATTACCACTTTGCAGACATTACTAGAATGGAAAGAAGCTGGCTGTCTGCCAAAATGGGAAGAGATATCTAGCCAGCGCGGTAGTCAAAGCATACTGGGCACAATGGAATTCCCTCATACCTAAGAATGGCATACTTAACAGAAACTGAGAAAGTAATGATGGAAAACACACACGGTTACAGTTGGTCCTTCTGGAATTCAGGGTTCCTGAAGTTTTAAAGGAACTTCATAATGTGACAGCCAGTGAGCATTTTGGTGTTAATAAGACCCTTGACAGAGTTAGACTGAGATTCAACTAGCTTCATTGTCGGGAGAAGTTGAGAAGTTGTGCCGAATGTGCGACACCTACACTGCAAGGAAGGGCCCAAGGTCCAGGGGACAAGGTCATCTCCAGAAATACAATGTTGGGGCCCCATTCTTGAGGATGGCAGTAGATATTCTGGGTCCATTGCATGTCACAGAGAGAGGTAATCGACATCTATTGGTGGCCTAAGATTACTTTACTAAGTGCCCTTCCCAAACCAAGAAGCACATACTGTGGTCGATGCACTCGTAGAGCATATCTTCTCGAGGTTTGGGTGCCAGTAGAACTCCATTCCGATCAGGGAAGAAACTTGGTAGCTGCGGTGTTCCAAGAGGTAACAAACATTCTGGGGATGAAAAAGACTATGCATACAGCCTTACACCCTCAATCAGGTGGAATGGTTGAGAGGCTTAACCACACCCTTGAGCAGTACCTGCCGATCTTTTTGGAAGACAACCAAAAGGTCTGGGATACAAAGGTGCTATCTCCTTGTCTACAGTTCGTCAGTTCACGAGTCTATAAAGGTAACACCGTCAAGGATTCAGTTTCGAAGAGAACTACAACTTCCTAGTGACCTGCTGTTTGGTAGACAGACAGAAGAGAAAGCTGCAGTCCCGGTTTGTGGCAGTGAATTACATAACAGACTAGTTGGCATTCATTATTATGCTCGACAGCACCACAGAATAACTAGTGACAGGATGAAGACGCAGTATAACAGGAGAATGTCGGGCGAGGTATTTAACGAAGGACAAGTGGTGTGGATGTACAACCCACAGAGGCGAAAATGGTACTTCCCAAAGCTACAGTAATGTTAGGAAGGCCCCTACCGAATTTTTAAGAAGATCAATGATTTGATCTTTCGGATTTGTCGTCAAGGCTCTCTGGGAAGCCGAAGGTTGTCCACATTGACCATCTGGTACTCTACGAAGGTCCGGATGTTGCAGATTCTGTTCAGGATGAACAGACTTTTGGAGGGGACAGTGTTACATGTCTCTTCTTTGCCCCGCGTGAGCGGAAAAGAACGACGGAGTAGTGATATGATGGGCGGCGAGTCACTAAGGGATGTTTGAATGTCAGGTGAGCGATAATCCTATCGGATTTTTAGTTACAAGGCTTGCCATCGTGCATTCTTCCCCATGGCACTGTGATAGGCCTTTTGCACTCGCATGCTCCTGACCCTATGCACATAGAATTTCTGCATTTATCTGAAGAATTTTCTGGTTTCTTGTCATGGTTTCTCTCAACGTTACTCGGGGTGCACTGAACCTTCCAAATAAAGACCAGCGATAATATAAAAGTGCGACGGGCCTCCGAGCCGAGAGTTTATGAAATTCGGCAGTTTGAGCAATTGTGCGAGATAGACGACGAGCTAGAAGAGCAACGAGTGGCGCCGAAAGTGACCACAAAAATCTGCGACTGCAAGCATCGGTGCAATGAAGAGTGGACTACTGGACTGGATGCATGAAATACATCACAAATGATGGCAATAGACAGACTTAACATATGTTAATGATGAGTGTGAGTCAACTGACTATAACCAAACAGAGAAATTGAGAAGGAATTTAATTAGAGTTGATATAGACATTAAATACTGTGCTCATTTAGAAATAATAGTAGTAGTAGTGGAGATAGATAGATTAATGCTGTAAATAATAACCCTGTAAATATATTAAAATCATATTTAGTTTTTATTTTTATTAAGACCTCCATCCCTCACGAACTCGGATACGCTATCAGGCGTTCATGTAATACTATGAAGGGGAATGGCTTGTACACTTAATACAGCTTGGAAGCCAGTTAGCACTTCGAAAACAGAATCTTTGATACTAACACAAGGCAAGTGTGCTTCCACTGTACTAGCGGGCACGATTATGTATGACGTCATATTGAAACCACACACACACACACACAGCCACTTACACATTTAAATGAATATGCAGACATTTACCAAATGCTCGTCACGTTGGAATGATGCTCACAAGGCGACTAACTTGAGCCGCTAAACTCACATGTCTGTATCCGCAAGTAATGCTACATAATACAGATGATCCCCTTTTATATAAAGTAAACCCCGAAACTAAATTGGAAAAGGTTCACAATGTGGACATACGACATGACAATGTAAATTAATAGTACCTTACTATAAGCAAAAATAATATGACAGCCCATAGGTTACGCGAATGTTGACCTTGCAGGCGAATCCTTGCGTATGGACTGCTGAGACGTGCGTGGGGCAATGTGTGCCGCATGGAAACACGACCGCGCTCAATGACCACACCACGCAAATTCAGATGCGTGGGCTAACCGCAATGAGGATGTTAAGAAATGCGCGCATTCCAAACACATGAACATGACCGGGCCCGTCGAGATTAAAACCATAAAATTGCATTCGGAAAATTAGTGTTAACCTGCACTCTTAACAAAAAAAAAATACGTCTAGTTTTAGTCAAGGAAATTCAAATCTAAAGCCACCGCTTATCACGTAAAAATAGCCTCATATGGTTGCTAAAACCTCGCAGCAGCTTGAAAATATACCGTTACATGATTATGTTGCACTCTTCAATAAGATGCCATCGATAGTTCCGCTAATAATACAAGTGTCCCGTAAGAAACAGCAGATAGGTCCCAGACACAGCAGAAAGAAACGCGATGGGCATTTAATATTTTATTAACGACCAAACTTTTACACTCAGTGTCTTTAATATATATATAGGAATTTACATTCCATAAGCTTACAACATAATTGGGTGATCGTTTATTCTTTCAATGGGTCAAATGAACTGAATAATTATTTCGGACATACGTCACAGTTTGTTAACCTTGAGGCGTCTTTTAGACACTGTAGGCACCGTGATATCAAACAAAGTAATTTTATGGATAGAAAACTAAATTATATTGTTGCTGTCAGCTCGAGGTACGTAAATTTGAAAGTGACAAACGAGAACTGCCTTCTGTGGTTGTGGTACGATGTTTATTGTTGCGCTTACGATATCCTCGTCCACGGAGAATTCGGCGTAGTATCTCCTTCAAGTTGGCAGTTACGGAGGGAGGAAGGAAAGCCTATGGCTTCGTGGAACTTATTACAAACAGCAAAATCTGCAGCAATAAGAAATGTGCACTCCGATCTCCACTATGAGTATATTTCATTTCCAGTTGTGATGTACAACCAACAAATACCAGGGGTTGTATCACTTTTCAACTTGCACAGACGATGTACGATAAGTTTTCCTTATTATCAGAATACGGCATCTTTATTGCATGTACATTCCAAGTGGAGCAGGTTATTTACAAATAAAGACGTGACCGCCTGACGTCGCGGCAGCCGAGCATGAAGACGGGAAACCACGTGGTAATCCCGCCCTCATCACAGGTAGTCGGAGTCCTGACTTGGACGTCCCGCACGAGCCGTGTATGCTGTGGCAAGATTGCCAAAAGAACATGCCTATCGCAATATTGTGAACTCCGCTACGTCGGGCTAGCGATGCGGCAGCGTCCGGCACGATTCCCACGTACAAAAATCCTAGAATGAACTCGCTGGGAATCTAACCTGGTTCGTCATGGTGGTAGACGAATAGTCTGACCACTACACCACCGCGGTCCCGGAAAAGTGAACGAGAACCGCGCCCCTGTACAAAATATATTTCACATTAAGAACTGTTGAAACCATCGCACATTTTAGGGATTATTTCTTCCGAGACATTTATTAAGCCAAGATGGGGAGGGAAAGGGGACAGAGAGGTTGCGTTCAGTTTCCGGACAATTTCATACAGTCATCTGGCATGTTTACGAAGCTATAGGTTAATAATCGTAATTGTTCCAAGACTCGGACGTAATTCGGGAGAAGTACCTCTATCGTAGCTCAATTTCCTCAACCAAAATCGACTTCTCGGCATGTGATAATATTAACTGAATACGGGTGAGACCACGAAACGGCGGGCAGAGCATCAACAAAGAAGTCTTATTCAAAAACACCTCGATAATTCTAAGAAATTTCTGCTTAAGAATAGTATTTTTAATTGTGCTGGGCCCCAAAAAATTAATTATTTTATCATTGTACCAAACATTGTTCAACTCATTCGCATTGTATGTGAAGCCATTTTTCTCAAATAACAAATTTTTACACTTTATAATTTTTTGAATAACTTGACGTGAAATACAAAATTCTTCTGTTTTGTTGCAGCCATAATAACAAACTAACTATGTTTAGCAAATGAAAAAATTTGCAACAAACTAATGCAGTGGGCTACTGCTTGACATATGTGTAATCATCAAGTAACAAATCATTCATTTAAAAAAAAATTATCTTTATATTTAACTTTTTTTTTCATATATATAAAAATTTGTTATTTGGTGATTACATGTGTGCCACGTGATTGCTCATAGAATTCATTTACTTTTTAAATTTATTTATCTTTACAACTTAGCATTGGTTATACACTGAAGAGCCAAAAAAACTGGTATAGGCATGCATATGCAAATAACAGAGGTATGGAACCAATCAACGCGATGCGATCGGCAGCTAGATCGGGTACTGCTGCTACACTGGCAGGTTATCAAGATTTAAGTGAGTTTGAACGTGGTGTTATAGTCGGCGCACGATAGATGGGGCATAGCATCTCCGAGGTAGCGATAACATTCGGATGTTCGCGTACGACCATTTCACGAGTGTACCGTGAATATCGGGAATGCGGTAAAACATCACATCTTCGATATAACTGCGGCCGGAAAAAGATCGTGAAAGAACGGGACAAACGACGACTGACGGGAATCATTAAACATGACAGACGTGCAACACTTTCTAAAATTGGCGCAGATTGAATTTGTGAACTGCCCTGCAGGATTCATGGTGTGAATTGCTTCCTGCATACCTTCAGACATTAGTCGAGTCCATGCCACGTCGTCTTGCGGCACTTCTGCGTGCTCGGGGGACCCTACACGATATTAGGCAGGTGTATCCGTTTTTTTGGCTCTTCGTTGTATAACAGCTGCGAAACAGAATAATTTGGTATTTGACATCAAATTATTCAAAAAACATAAAGTGTAAAAACTTTTATTCGAGGAAAATGTCATTACATGCAATGCGTACAAGGTGAACAATGTTTGGTACAAATATTAAATGATTAGTTTTGGGGGGTGCAACAACCTTAATAAACTTTTTACGCCCGAAAACTACTTCCTGTTTTCTATTTTCGTCTTCAATGTAAATTCCTTGAAGTGAAAAGGACTGTAATAGGACTTTTGACAATTTTTACTCATGAAAACACAGGTACAGGATATTTATAAAGTAGTAGAGGAACGCGCAGCAAACCTTCTTAATAATAATAATTATTATGCTATAAAATGACAGTCACTGCTAATGTTCTAGTAAACACTAGTTGCCGACAGGAAAATTGCGCTTCAGTTCAACGCCTTGTGCGTAAAAGCTATGACGTGTCTGATGCACGTGGCTGGGTCACCCTTACCGCCCCTGCGTATCCAGATAACGGACCGGAAAATACGTTATGGTACGCAGCGTTTTTAAGGAAGTCTACTTTTATAAACCAGTCATTTCCTACTGCACTTAAATATTCTTATTAATACTACAAAAACTAACATTTTAAAACATACTGTCTTTGCACCATGTATCTATTTCGCCTTCCCTGCTATCGCCTGATAGCTCGAAAGATAGAACGAATTATCTGTATCGTTGCGGAGTTTCTTTGAAAATATAATCTTATCAAACTATAAAATCTTAATCTCGTACCTCACACAAAAAAACTGTCCTCACATACTCAATTGCATCCAATGAATCAACCATTTATAAAGAATTGCAAAACCTTTTAGGTGATTGGAGAACTTGAAACCGTGAATCGTAATGTTGTCAGTATTCAATAGTACATTACAAGTGCATTTATAATATTTTAATGACCGCTGAAGTGCTGGCGGATACTGTAATTTTTCTGGCAGCAAGAACTTGAGCATGTCCGAGGATGCTAACAACGAATCAGAGAAGTTCACGGTAGTAGAAAAAAATGATTATGCTTTCTGGCGCAGGGGCTAGAGACTGCAGTGCCGCAACGCCATGAAGGCCATCTTGGATGACGCCACGCCGAAACCTCCTGCTCTGTCATTCCTAGCCAATGGCGGCCATCTTGGATTTCCCTTTTTCCCTCCTGCTCTTTAATTCCATCCAATATCTTCATGTTCCTGCATTCCTCTTCTTTTTTTCACGCTGTCATTCTGATGTTATTTTTCCCATTCCCTCTTGTCTCTCTCTCTCGCCCGTTCTATCCCTTGGGGTTTTCTCATATTCCTTCCGGCCTCCTTTATTTTCACTCTCGTCTCCAACCCCTTTCCTCCCTCTCTTGCTTTTCACGTCCTACATCACTGCCGACATCGTCTACTTTTAGTAGCCATCTTTGATTCCCACGCCCACAACCAGAGTGTGGGAGGTTCGACCATTCGCAGCTAGGAGCACTGGTATCGATGAGGCTATTTTGTGAGTTGGTTGGTTCACTC
>NQII01009041.1:0-57756 GCA_002778355.1 Clitarchus hookeri
TCCATGATTTATGACTTCAGTATAATTTACCTCCATGATTTATGACTTCAGTATGCTTGACTTCTGTGATTTATGACTTCAGTATACTTGACCTCCATGATTTATGACTTCAGTATACTTTACCTCCATGATTTAGGACGTCAGTATACTTTACTTCCATGATTTATGACTTCAGTATGCTTGACCTCCATGGTTTATGACTTCAGTATACTTTACCTCCACGATTTATGACTTCAGTATACTTGACCTCCATGATTTATGACTTCAGTATACTTTACCTCCATGATTTAGGACGTCAGTATACTTTACTTCCATGATTTATGACTTCAGTATGCTTGACCTCCATGGTTTATGACTTCAGTATACTTTAATTTTTGAAATGAAAGTGAGTAAGAATTAAGTAACCAGGCCGTAACAACGCTAATGTAATATGGCTGAATAACAATACACTTGTGCATTCAAGTATATCTCAAGCCGGGCTTTAAGAAGAGCTCAGTTTACTGTGAACAGCCTTTAAGGTTAAAAACTTCCAGTGCTTGACCACAAATTGTTTTACAGTGAACGCATATTAGCTTATCTTAATGTCTATGACCATTTGGTTACACTTATTCAGGTTCATTAATTTTAACTCAGTCCTCCATTATTTCACGACCTATTTATTATATTGCGCCATTTTTCCATGAGGCTATACTGTCAAATTTATTGTATTGTTTTGATACCTTAGTATTACGTAATGTACATCTTTTGAGTAATTGTTCGTTATTTGTTATTTATTTAGATTTTTTTTGATATTCTATATATTTAGACATTTATAAATTTTCATTTACAGATTGTTCACGGTAAAGAGTACCTTTGACGACCTAATTATTTTTTTCTTTCGGCAATTTTCTAGCCTTCAACAATTTTTTTAAGTGAATATTGCCATGTAAGTAATAAACACGGTGTGTATTTCACCACACTTGTAACTTTTAGGAAGTCTCCTTGAGCAATAGGTTCGCTCCAGGTGGAGACAGCACCTGTTGATGCTGGATTTACAACACCACGACGAACATGCTCCGACAATCGGACAAGACATGTCCATCCGACAATATCCGCCACCAATTATGCATTCAGTGTTTACAATGCTCTGACATTTCCCATCCGACAAGCGGATCTTAGCTGTCGGCAAATCTTAAAATGGCGAGTAATGTGCTACAATTTCTCGTTGGAATGCATAGAAATCACAATATATTGTACACTATTTTGTTGTGAAAACTATCTAAATATACTATTATCCATCATTATTTATTTTCGTCACATCAAAACCAGGCATCTTTCTTCTGCACAATAATCAGTATATACCTGCAACATATTTTTCGAGTAAAATTTCCCACAGCAGTGACATATGCACATTTTATTTTATAAAGTTGTGTTTATGTTATTATTTATACTGCCCAGCGAGCCCGACTACGACAAAAGTAGAAATACAATCTGCTATTGTCGGCCTGTCGGAGCCGTGAATTTGTCGGGGTGACCGTGCTTCTGATTGGCTGTTGAAATATTTACGTCTGTGTCGGAGCTGTGATGTCGGATTGTCGTGGCATTGTAAATCCAGCGTTACAAAATTACTCACAGGCAGGCATCAATAAATTCTAATTAAAGCAGAAAAATTGAACAAAATCAAGATTAATTGAAAACCAAACTAGCAAAAAATCAACTTGAGTAGAAGGTTCACACTGGCGTATCAGAATCTGTGAGCCCACCAGTTAATAAAAAAAAACTTTTTACTTATTTGGTACATTATCAAAGATTAATAAATTCAACTATATAACGACATAAAGCATATCTACACTTTTTTACTAGTAAATCTGACAAACTGTCATTTTTGTTCCCAGTGGGATGAAGGAAGATCCTTTTTATTTGAGATCCTAGAAATATGATTTTGATTTATATCTGTTAGTTCACGTACCATATTCACAAAATATTTATTGAAATTATCACAAATTTCATGTTGGTCTTTAATTACCTCATTGTTTACATTTAATTCTTAGATTCTAGTTAATCGCCCCATTTTTTTTCTTTCAGTATGTCATTTATTTTTTACCAGACTTTTTTGGGTTTGTTTTTCCATCAAACATTTTAGTATAGGATGCCTCTAGTAATTCCCTTCCATATTTTACCTGATAATGCACAGTTCTTATTGTCTTCTATGGCCTCATTAGAAGGGTTTTTACATCATGTTTTAAAATATAGTATGTTTTTTCTTTTTACGAGGGTCTGAAATTTCTTGTTTACCCAGGCTCTGTGAGGCATACCACTGACCCGTTCCTTATTGTTAACATATGAGCATTCGGGATACTGCATTACCTAAGTATTTTACTATTTCATTATAGTAAAATGTTGTGTCCAGGGTAGGGCACATGAATTTATCAGAAATATATTTACTCAATTTATTATAACTGCCGTGTCTCATCATGGTAGTTTTATCTTGATTGTTTAGACTATTTGTAGTGATTGAGATTAGTAGATTATGATCACTAAAATCACTTGTGTCATGGACTGTGTAACAACTGTGGATTGTTTAGATCTATGTCATCTATTAGTGTTGCACAACTGTTTGCAATTCTCACAGGGAGTTTCTTATTACATGACTGGTAATTAAAGCATCTTAATATATTATTGTAATACTCTTGTTTTTAATGACCCAAAATATTGATAACTGCATCAGCAGGGATGTTATCTTATGTTTATTTATTGACAATAATTCCTCTCGGTCTCTCAGACTTACGCAATCGGATTTGGAAGTTGTCTGTGAATATTGCAGACAAAATACAGTTATTTTTAATGCAAAAAAAAAAACATGTTTGTGCACATGGACAGATTTGAAATGTATTAGTATTATTCACAGCTGGGTTGTAGAAGGCTATTATTGCATAGCTTAACTTGTTTATACCCCATCTTGACTTGAATTATGTTATGTGTATAGCTCTCAATTGACTTCAGTATACTTGACTTCCGTGATTTATGACTTCAGTATACTTGACTTCCATGATTTATGACTTCAGTATACTTGACCTCCATGATTTATAGCATTACCTGCATGCTGCTGCAGCTCCCCATTTAGCCGGCATGCAGACCAGAAAGAGAAGAGGCCCAAGTACACTACCCTGTGGGACACCTTTATAATCACTCTCTCATAGTAACTTTCCACACACAGAGACAAATTGCTTTCTGTTAAGTAACTCCCGCTAAGCTGTAGTGGTAATCCTCTAATGCCGCTACATTCAAGTTGTGATACAGTACCTCATGATCCAACATATCAAAGGCTTTGCAAAGGTCAATAGAAAGTGCATACAGCACCTCATGATCCACCATATCAAAGACTTTGCAAAGGTCAATAGAAAGTACTATTGAAAAAGCTTCCCTCGTCAATTGAGTTTTGTTTCTTATCGACAAGGTTTGAGTGTCGCCTGTCCGGTGTAGTACGAAGGCCTAAAGCCATATTACTTCTTGGATAAGTAATTTTTTTTTTTTGGCAGAAATTCAGTAACCGATTATAAATTATTTTTTCAAAGATTTTGTTGGTGATTGGGGAAGACCGAGATAGGACGGTAGTTACTTAACTTCGTTGGTGAGCCACGCTTATGTAATGGAATGGTTTTGGACATCCATATGTACACCAGTTTCTAGCATTGTATTAGCAGCAGTAATACCTGGGGTTAGGAGTGCAACATGGCCACTGATTTTATCATACCCTGGGCTAATGATAAGTCTTGATACTCTTAATTAATGACCTCATCTGTGGCTACAAGAAATACTGAATTGGTAGCAATAGTAAGCAGTAACACAAGATATGTCAACTTATTTCTAAGGCTGTTAATAGTTTCATACCATTTGATTGTAATGCTGCCCCTTTAGAAATGTCACAGTCTGAAACATCACACCTATAAATACATATTAAGGAAACGCATGCAGTTTTGCTTTTTATTTAATGTAGTTTTTGTTTTAAAGCCTAATTGGTGTCGAGGAGGAGTTGAGAGGCAGTATTTTACTACAAATGGCCCTGGCTCTTTATATTAACAACTGGTTACATTTCAGTCAGAATGTTATGTAAACTGGATATTACTTATTACATAGGAGAGTTTCTTCAGAATGACTTCACGTGGAAAATACGCAAAATGGAGTTCAGATGAGCTGATCAGATTTCGCTCCTTTAAAATGATTGTGTAAAAAATTTAATTTGTTCAGTTTCACTGGCAACAGTGAGACACCGCGTGCAGCACTACAGTGTATTCATACAGTAGTTTGGGGTAATGTTGTATTACCGGCTTAATTTAGTTTAAAATTAAGGCTCAAAGATTATCTGCACATAACTGTGTTCTTTATACATGGCATTTGTTACCCTTTAAGAGTTCATCAAAGTGGAGAGGGACTGTGCTTCATTTGAAATGAAAATTGTAGCACAAAGAAACGCCTACTGATACATAGTTTACTCCAAATGACTACACGTTGTTATATATATTTAACAGTGTTCAATTCCTAGCTGCACAAGTTGAAAAAAAAAGTATATGTTCATAACCCGAGATGCCATACCTCCCGATTTTTTTTGTGATAGCCGGAAAAACTGATTTTTCTCCGAAAACCTTCCGATTTTTACAAGATCACACTTATTTCTCACACACATGAAAACATATCTTAATAAAATCAGTTGTAAACTACCCACCCAAAAAGGGTAATTTTTCTGGACTGATGTAATTATGTCAGTGGTGTCGATTTTAGCCACTAGAATTACTTCAGTGTAACATCGCCATTGACAAAGGGACTTGGGGAAAGTCAACTTACATGATAAAAATATAAATACCCAAATAAACTGGCATTACGAGTTTACTCGTAAGAGCAGTTTCTTGAAAGTTATAGGTTGTTCACGGTAAAGTAAGCACTTTTTGAGGCCCTAGTTACTTTTTATTTCAGCCAGTATTTATCATTTAAACACCTTTTTAAATAAATATTGCCATCCGCACTTGGACGTTAACGTCTAAGGCTAAAATGAAATATATTTATTGACTATTATTCCAAATGAGAGGGCTTTCAAAAGTGCTCACTTTACCGTGCATAGTCTATAGTACTGGTGTTTTGTATAAGGGAATCAGTTTTAAGCACATGCGCATGTCGCCGAATTATTTTAAAGTACAGAATTCGCCGCCAAGAAATTTCCAAATTTTTTTTCAAACAAAACTTTGGAATGTTTCAGTTATCTGGCAACACTGGTTCATAACTAGCATTGCTGTTGAAAATGACTGACAAGAATCTCTTCTCTTCAGATTACATAATTGCGACCACAGGCTTTTCGTTCGATTATCAAAGGCATAAAACTTGGCAGCAGATAAACTACATTTCATGCAGCTTCTCGAACAAGACGTAACAGCATCCTAATCCAGTTCAAAACAGTGTGAATAGTCGACGTATGATGTGTATGGAAGGATAACTAACTTAATTACTTCTCAAGCAAACTTGAGGTTCTGTGCGATCAAGTAGTGACAATTTCAGGTATGTCGTCATTTCACGTGTGCTCATATGTGGCTTTTGTAATGTTTGTAATGCTCCATACAATGGGTTGATGTAATTATAATTGAATGTTGCTGAACTGATAAGAATTTTTTTACATGCACGTGTAGAACGATTATGGGGATTCGGCACTGTACCTATGTATTTTAAATTGGGGCTGTGTTTCGCCATGGCTTGCTTGCTTCTCGACTAGAAAGTACTCTGCAGTCCTCTGAAGATATGAGGTAGTGCCTACGTCGGCTCATTGAGAGTGCTGGGTAAGAGGGTTGGGTTTTTGGGTGGAGTTCGCAAATCTGGGCAGCGCACACAAGAGTAGAGTCCAGCTAAAATGAGAAAATAATCTTTGCGCAGCTTTAAGGGAGGGAATGTGGGAGAGGGAGGGAAACCACGCGACACCACTGGTGCTATACATACCAAGCTGTTAACATCGCATTCTACTACCACGCTGCGCGACTTACGTTTTTTCAGCAGGCATTATTCACACGGAGCAGCTCATGCCCAACCGCTCTCGGCCGCTATCACTACTAAACTGGACACCTCGCCCCTTCGTGCAGCGGCACTGGAATCTCCCAACTAGCCCGACGCGTCCATAGCAGCCTCTTCTGAAAGTTCGCCAATAGACAAAAAGGTGTGTTTGATTATTAGTTACCTCGTGCATTGTGTACTCTCTGTGTCATGAGGTACTACCCAATCAATCCCACACACAGTTTTGCTATTTGTTTTGCAAACAGTTCAAACTTGGATGTATCTATTTTGTGTCCATGTCCACAGGAAATAGCTTCCGACATCAATTGAAATGCGTTAATGAGGTTTATGTATATTCCAGTTAATACGGGATGCAGTGCCAGGGTTTGCGAAAAAATTGTTTTAATGTACTTCTATCATTTGTGTTGCCGAATCCTTAATATCAACTAGGCTTAAAGCTGACGCTTAAATATAGGGTACAAGTAAGAAATCTAACTAATGAAAAAAAACAAGTTCTATTTGTACATATTTTTGCAAGCGGTAGTATATTGTAACACTTATTGCGAATATAAATAAACCATGGACATAATATTTATGCTGATATAAATTTAAACGGACATTCCATTATCACACGAGTATGTTTCAGCCCCACGCTCTACATATGATCACTTCTCTCCAAGCTCTTTCTAATTCATGGACAGGACACAACCTGCCATTTCCATAATTCAGTGCGTAATATTTGCCTACTGTAAAATGCATAAAATTATGTGAGCTATGATTGTATTCACATTGCCGAGATTCAAATGGCATGAAGAGTAAACTGAAATTTTTGCCGTAGGTCCTTGACGTATTGCAAAATATAAGTTCTCTCATCATCGCTGTTGAACAGTGGCCAAAGAACAGTGGAATTTTAATGACCAATAAAAACATTTTGGATGCCACTGAAAACTACTGTAATTAAAATCCATCGTGGTTTAGTAAATAAAAAATATGCTTAAGGTGTGCATTATGAATTAAGACAATAAAATATACATGCCAAAGACTTTTATTAATTTTTTTCCAAGAAAAATTAACAAGGGAGCGAATAAAGTTGAATGTGCAACAAAAGTAAAAAAAAATTAAATTAACTGAATTAAATTTTTTAAGAAATGCCTGGGCAATGACACAAGATCGACATTTTGAGCATGACATGCAGTCAGAATAAGCAGACAAATTTAAAAACATGTTGCTGTATTATTGACAGCAGTAATGGATCTGTCAGTCTTTGCTTAAGTGCAGTTTGATCTCTCTTCAGAATAACTGAAATTGTCTAATCCGCAGCATATTTATCACTTTATGACAACCGGCTAGTTACTTGCGATGCTTAACCAGAGAACTTTTTTTTGTTAAATACTCACTTCAGTGTAAATATGTTGCAGACTATTATTTTTTTCAACATTCATGTATCTTAGAATGTAGTGAAACAAGCTGAGGGAACTTACTAAAAGGCTTCATGGCTGGGAGCAACAAAGTGAGTTGAATGTTTTTTTAAAGCAAGGAATGAAGCATCTATAGTAAATGGGTTGTCCCAAAAGAACCATTGGCACTAATGCAGCAGAATAAAAACGTTTTACTCTGTAACAACCTAAAAAATTGAACCCGAACATGAATTGAGAATAAGAAATTCCAGGAAATAAAATGACGGTACCTTACAGAGTTGGTTACATCATACACTTTATGTTCTTTATTTCCTGGTATTTTTTTTACTCCAAATACTAAATAGAATTTTAGTTGAGGCTAGTAAAGATTAAATGTTGTCATTTCTTTCCTGACTAATGTCTGAAGTTATGCAGGAGGCAATTCACACCATGAATCCTGCAGGGCAGTCCACAAATCCAATCTGCGCCAATTTGAGAAAGGGTTGCACGTCTGTCACGTTTAATTATTCTCGTCAGTCGTCGTTTGTCCCGTTCGTTCACAATCTTTTTCCGGCCGCAGCGATGTCGAAGATGTGATGTTTTACCGGATTCCCGATATTCACGGTACACTCGTGAAATGGTCATACGCGAACATCCAAATGTTATCGCTACCTCGGAGATGCTATGTCCCATCTCTCGTGCGCCGATTATAACGCCACGTTCAAACTCACTTAAATCTTGATAACCTGCCATTGCAGTAACCGATCTAGCTGCCGACCGCATCGCGTTACTCTGATTGGTTCCATACCTCTGTTATTTGTGTGTGCACGCCTATACCAGTTTTTTTTGGCTCTTCAGTGTAATAATCTATAATTGGATGGCATGGTATTTACTATAGACAAGTTAAGAGTTTAGGTATTTAGAAAACCATTAGCTATCCAGATTAGTCGTTGGTAAATATGTGACTTGGCATGGACAAAGAATTCTTGAGACATGCAGTAATCATGACGAACAGAAACATCCCGAGAAGATAAAAGGCAGTAAAATACTAGTGTTAACCAACTGAAAAAAACCACTTGCAGATTTTTCTGGGTCTATCTGCATTACCACAACTTCGTACACGAGCACGCTACTACCACCAGTGTTGGTAAATTCCTAAGTGCAAAACCAATATTAGAATATTGAAAGGAATTTGTGGTGCTAAGTAAGGGTGACTTCAGCTTTGACACGTGCACAAGCATTGCAGGTATTGGTGATATACTACCACAATTTGAAAGTCCGAAAAACAAGCCACTGGAGTGTTTCAGCCAAGTACCGGGCAAAACCTAAAAACGATTGCTGTGAATCGCAGGGAGCTTTTGCCTATGGCGAAGGCAAGCTTGCACTTCCACACTCGTATGGTAGACACTAGCTATTAACCGGTCATGCCTCACAGCGACGGTTACTTAACTTCAAGAACTCCGAAGGACAGACGATGACTTCAATCACGGCACTGACCTGGACAGCTTCACAGCAGCACAGATATGCTATCTACAAGGTCTTGTGGGCCATCTCGTCACCACTGTGAAGCCAGGAGGAAGAGTGGTTAATCACTCACTGCATGGAATAACATTTCCAATTTTATTCTTGGTAATGTCGTCTCCGTGGGCTGATGAGGGCTGCAGGTACAACCACCTAAAACTACTCATCTTCGTGCTCTACAATGAAAGTAGGAAATGTGAGAGCTCCCATTTGTTAGGACAGCGGGGAGCGTTCCAAGCTCGGTCAGCGACAGGAGGAATCTGTACCTCCTCGTCGCCAAGTATTTCACTAAATGGCCTACGTGCAATTACATTCCCGACAAATGAGCTCATAATATAGCCGAGGTCGTCAAAATATGAGAGAGAGACCAACATACATTATTCGCTCTGTCACCCAAAAACCAGGAAATAAACTTAAATAAAGATTGTAGGATGGAGTGCAAGTGGAGTTCACACTCTGGAGTGTACCGGGTTTTATACATTTTGAGACTACTCGAGTATTTACTGAGGAAAATAGTTGCCTTTACACTCGGGATTGTAATGTAGTGACAAATAACCATGGATTGTTGGGAAACCATTATCCTCATCACAAACAAAATGGAGCCACAAAGGTGACTCATCACACGATTTTGTCATAATGAAATGCAAGGAAAGGTGATGCCTTCATCACTATCCTCTACCAAGACAAAGATGCTCACAAATTACAAGACGTACAATAGGGCAGTAAATGGGACCACTGCCCAGCAGCTGCCTAGTTTTTGACATAATGCTGTGTCTGCCCACTGGGAAAACAGGGAAAATGTCGGGGAATTTCACGTGACAAGGAAAAGTTAGGGAATTGTCACGTGGGTCTGGGAAAATGTACATCATTATTACACTTAAAAAATTGTTAGTTGTGTGAATACAGTATATTGTAATAATGAGCATATGCCTTTTATAATTGCAATTTTTGTGTTTCTGAACTGGCAATAATATATGTTTGTCGAGTGACAGGGCCTATATGTACGAAGTAACGTATATGTGTGTTTGTAATGAGCACTCCTGCGAAGGCAATAGTGTGTGCCATGAGACAATATCTATGAGCTGAATCAAATGTTGGCCCTGCTTGCTTGGCATGTTGAAGCGTAATTTAATGCAACTTCAGTGACGGTATATTTATTGTCGGCAATGAAAAAATATTGTATTTGAAGGTTTTGGCATTCCCGACAACAGGTACTACATGGAGAAGGAAAAGTCCGGGAATTTCAGTGGCCATCCTGGAAGTGCAGCAGAGAAACACACTATCGGTGGCATGTTGACACTTTTGGTGCATTAATATGGTTGAAATTGAAATACCTGTTGGTGCACTAAATGTTAAACATGTGCTGTGCAGGCAGCACTTTCCCTCAAGTTGGCAAGGTAGATAACGAAGACGTCGGTACGGCAAGAGGTTTTGCAACATAGTTGCAATTTACGATGCTTGTGATAGTTTGTTATGTTTGTGTTTTTGGTCACCTAAGGGAGAAGTGCTACATGCAAAATGAACGATTCTGTATGTTTTTTGTTTAGGCTGTTCACAGTAATGTAAGCACTTTTTAAATCAACCTTTGAAAAACAAAACACAATGCCCGTAACTACATATACTGTATATCCTACAGAACGCAATGGCAAGAGGGCACACAGTTAAGTTGGCAGCAAAATAGGAAAACAGTCCTACGCTTTGACTTTGTATTGAATGTGTGGAGGTCAAATTTATAGCTACTGAAGTCGGTGTTGCTTTGTTTTACACTCACAACAGCAAGGATTTGCAAATTCCACAGTTTCTCTTTAATTGGCGCATGAATATTGCGCGATAGTCCACAGCAATGTCAATATTACATGTGGCAAAAGGATACACAATGAAGAGAAAAGTAGATCCTATGCAGGGCTTTCAAAAGTGCTCAATTAACCGTGAACAGTCTACAGGGGAAATATGATTATGCTGGAATAATAAGAAAAACATCAGCACATAATAAGACTTTTAGTCTATAAGATTCCACATAATTTTTTAATCTTTATGACCTTAAGTTTGGTTGAGTGTTACCTTTGTTTTGGTCATTGTACAGACCTGCACAGTTTTTGCAGCCTTATTTTCTAACAAACATCTTACCTGGTGAGACTTGATAAAACTAGTTGTGCCTCTATTGAATACTCAACATTTCTAAGTTAGTCATCAATTTACCACAATCAAAAGAAAAATATTCCACAAAATAATGTTACTTAAATAATTCATTACCAGTGTCAGTCTTAGAAAATGACAACTTCATTTTCTGTATGGTGAAATCGCCTTGTTATTTGGGGCACATCAGATATTCTAGTATGACAGGAAAGTAAAGCTGCTGCACTCAAAAATCTACAACTATGTTTTAGAGGCTCCTTATACTTATTCTTTGTCTAAAAGTAGAGGACACTTGAAAACTCTTAACAGTAATGTTAAAACCTTCCCATTTTCAAGTTTGGAGCTTCTTATTGCACACTTAAACACACAAGGTAAATCCGGGAGATATGACACCTTTTCATTTTAATTTTCAAAACATATACTTTTCATGGATTTGGGAAATAAATAGTTTTGTGTAGTTGTAACATTATTATGAGTGTAAATTTCACAGTCAATCTAGTAAATATACAAACACATTCTCTATCACCAAAATTTTTGATTAATAAGGTTTTAAAGTGCTTAATTTCATAAACCTCTTCAAGACCTGACAAATCCCTATAAGCTGTAAATCTGCTGTATTTCAGCTCCTCATCTGCAGGCCTACCGCATCTCGCGGAACTACTAGGGCGTCTCGCGGAACTACTAGATGTGCATTTTGTGTGAAACTCTCTCATAGCAATCTGAGTGGTGATGCCCCTCTGATGCTACTAGGTCAGCAACAACTACCGTTAACCTTACAATGTCACCCAGTCATCATTACGATTTTCCGCATACTTAAGGACAATGTGTTTTATATTTGGTGTTTGAACAAGATGAATGGTTTTCCTGTATTTTAATGGTTTATTATGAATTCCCTCTTCCATGAGACAGAACAAACAACCATGTTGAAGTCAATACTTTTCATTTCAGATCTGCGCATTGGCCTTAGAGCGCTACCTGCACCCCCTCGAGCCCCTCCCTCGGAGTTTGATTTTACTCTGGATAAAATGAGATTATTCTTGAAAATAAATACATTGTTAATAATGCAGTATTAATACATAACTGTAAACTCACTGTATTAAAAATAAATATTAAAATTTGTTTAGATAGCCTATCCGTCCAGTACAGACACTTAAATGTAGCATTATTACTGTTGAAGAGCATTGAAATCATTGATAGTCCATTCATGGTCAATTCCAACTTTATTTAAGCCATATTAAAGTTCTACCTCCAGGATATTCCTCAGAAATTACTGTTATCTTAAAAATTGCTAATTTTTGTGTAATTTTTGCATTAGGCACTTTTTTAAAGTTTTCTCGCTTTAGAGGTGCCTTTCTCACCCTCCATCTCTTAAAAGAACTAAATTGATAAATATTTAATACTCGATGTTTACTTAATGCCGTATTACTAAACAAATTTTCTTATTTCTGTAGACACCATGTTTATGCTACTCCTTTGCAATTTACCGCTGTTGAAGCATCGACGCCATCTTTAACAACCAGTTCTGGGTCACCATCAATATGAAAGTGAATGCAATACCAGCTGTTTTTGATGTATGTTACTTTTTCATTCACACATCTTTAACAACTAGGTTGCACTCCTTTTCCTATATATACTGTGCTAACTCCGCTGCGTGGGACTTGGTGAGTTGAGCGACCAGCCAATTGGAAGTAGCCACATCTGACTGGGTACCTTCAAGGAGTGCCATGTTCACCTCTTTCCTGAGGAACGCCGAAGGCCGCCAGCAATGGTAATTACAGCATGAAACACGAGTGCGCACTCAATGTTTTGAATTTATGTAAATTGTAAATTATTCCGTAAAATCACAACATTGGGTGGCATTCTGTTTCGTACAGACAAACTAGGCTCAGTGCACGTGAATCTGGTGAGTAGCGTCATTTTTATGTAAACTTAAGTATTGGGATGCTATTTTGTATATTAACATTAACATGCATGCCGATTTTTATAACCTGACAGTGGGTCCTGGATGAGAGCATCCTTGCAAAACACATTTCATGCCGTCCCACCTGTTCACATGGACGTGCTCTGAAGGCCACTGCTACAATTCACAAGGATGCACTCCTGCTTACAAAGCATTCAATACTTGAATGACGACTCTACTCGCCATTTCTCAGAGCATTTTAAGTCCTAGTGTAGGACACCCAATACGGAAAACTGTCCCGCAGGTTAGCAGAAATCTTGGGGACTAAGATTGTACCCACTTAAATTTTTCATTGTGCTGTAACTTCAGTCTACTTCACGGTTGCCGAGGACAAAGCTATGGCCCATTGATAATGGCTTCTATCATCGCCTGCAGTGGATGCCTGGTATGACCCACCTCAACCACATGGCCACATCGCTGTTTGCTACTAGATCGTACGGGATGAAATGTCCGACAGGGGCAGAGAGGTGAACGACAGGGGTATGCTGCCAGGACTGTGGAGCTGGCTCTCGGGCATTTACGCAAGTGTTCCACATGCTGCTACTGGGTCTCCCAGGCTGGGGAGAGTTACTTGCGGTAACACTCTGGGGGTACCAGGTAGTCCCTGCGTCTGGGTTCAAGGATAGTTTGCACTGGCTGAGCTGAGCACTCCTGGGGTGGAGTCTACCAAATGTCATGCTTCAAAGGTGATTGATAGATTACCATTCTGTGGTCAGCGGAGTCATCTAAGATAGAACACAAATGGGGGCAGGAACCAGACACGGCTGTTATGATGGAAATATCTTGGCATAAATAAATAAGATTTTTAAGAAAATTACAAATTCCATTTATTTCAAGCATAGCCACTTTTGTGCTCAACGGACACTAAATCAACTTACGCCTTTTGTTCCTGGCTGAGCACGTGACAAATATGCTCTCCTGCCCAGCAAGATGGTAACCAACCAGCGGTACCACACCTCGGATCCTGACAAGATCAGCGATGGTTCACGCAGCCATTGGCGTTCAGCTGATAGTTTTGAGCCGTGTAACCACCTTCAACCCACTCATGAGGAGACTCCGGCACAAAGTTTCGTTCAACCTTGGTGACAAAAGTGAAAGTCGAGAGTGAGCAAGTGAGCCATTTTATCACCCCCTATAGAGCCTTGGGACAAGACATAAGCTTGGAAGAAAAGCCATCACCCTAATGAAGCTACAGGCCACCGCCCACCCCATGAGATGCAATGAAGCTGCCAGGCAGACCCACATTACTCCACTCGAAGAGATTCAAATTGCAGACACAATGCTACGTAGGAGGAAAAGTACGGAGTAGAGGAAGAAATAAGAAAGCAGTACATTTTCCCCTGCACGAAAAAAATTTATTTAGGGTTTACGTGAAATAGTACATAACGCAAATGCATGACAATATGAATCTATAAGAAGGTTACACTGGAAATTGATTATGAATCACTAAGGCTCTGAGGAAGGTCAAGGTAATAGATCACAAAAGGAATGTAGCAAAGAGATAAAAATTTGAGACATTAAAGAATTAATATCCAACAGTTTGATTTAGTGGTCACAGTGACTGACTGGGAGAGGACCATGCTTTAGTTCCCTATCACATCCAAAATGTTCCAAACATGAAGAACTTTCTCCCAGGATTAGCACTACATATTTTTTTAGCTAACCTCATGGACTCAACTTAAGCTTTTGGTACTGCTTGGAGACCCGACCAGATTTAAGCATGACCAACCACTGTCATCAAGAAGGTATTTCGGTAGGAGCTTTTCCTAATGACAGACAACCTAAATGAAGAAGGTCCAAGGTACTAGTGTACTAATCCTTAATGCCACAAAAGTGATCCCACACATCCAACACAACCTCCCCGAGCTCTATTAAAGCAATAGACCTGACCACAGTTGAAATATGCGAGACCATCACCAAAGAGCAAAAGTGCAAGTTCAGGGGTAATATCCCCCCCCCCCTTTTATCAAAACCTGTGCTAACACTACAAGCTAAATTACATCAGAACATACCCTTGCTAGCAAGCGAGACGTAACAAAGCAAAGGAAAATTAATTCACAATTCAATTGTATCATGCTGATTACAATTCACACACAATGGATCCAGACAGAATAATTTTTACTGAATTCACGTCTAACCCTTAACCAAGCAAATAATATCCTAATAATGAAGACAAAATGTGGTAAGTAGATATCGCAACATTTATGAAACTGCCTACGATTACCAAACAAGTGTGTGTGTGTGTGTATATACACACACACCCCAATGACTTTACAATCCCAGGCATTGAAGACAATTAAGGCATATGTAGAGTTACCACCAAACATACCATTTTGCTTTCAATGGTTGGTATATTTGGTTGTACTTTTACAGACGCCTTAACAATTCTGCAGTAATGGGTGCATCATGGTGCTGCGGCTGAGGCCGGGCCTTTGAAGAAAGAAGACTGGAAGCAGTACTTTGAAGGAACATTTGCAGTATTTGGTTGCTGCATTCACAGTGACAGAAAAATATTGGCAATACCTGCACAGAGACGTACGCTAACTTGCGAAAGGTGCATGGGAGGAACATACGAACGGAACAGAAAGTGTCGAATGAAAGATGTGGGTTCACGTGTGCGAAAATTGTTGAATAGTAGCCTATCTGACAAGCTGAACATTAGTTTCAGTTCTGTTCAGTCCATTCATATTGAAAAGTTGGGTATGAGATGAGTGTCAGCCAAGTTTGTGCCAAAATTGCTCTGGGTCGACCAAAAACAATGCTAGGTTTCATCAGTGCAAGATCTATTTGATTGTGCAGAAGACAAAATCTTTTTGGAAACTGCTGTAACAGATGACGAATCATGGATCCATGGCTACGACCCTGCAACCAAGCCTCAAGTCTTCGAAACACTCGCCAGACCCATGGAAGCACGAATGAGTCAGCACTGAGAAGACCCTGTTGACTATTTTCTCTGACCACAAGGGCGGTGTTTATCACGAGTATGCTCCATCTGGCGAGAGGCACTACAGTGAAGTGTTGCGATGGTTGAGGGACGTCATTCGTCGCAAGAGGTCAGAACTGCATGCATAAAGTGCGTAGCAACTCCACCATGACAATGCACAAACCTGCACAACTTTTGGCCAAGCACAGAATTCTCTGAGTACAGCGACCACCGTATTTCTCTAGATCTCATACCCTGTGACTTTTCCTCTTTCAAAAAATCAAGTCCGAATTAAAGGGAAGAAGATTACGACCTCGAGGAAATCTCGACACAATGCAACGATGCAGCTGCTCACTATTCCAGAAAAGGAGTTCAAGACAGGATCTACTAGCCCCAGTCCTGATACTTTTTCATCACACCTCTTACAGGGATGAACAAAAAAAGTTATACTTTAATGCATTTTAGATGTAGTCCAGACTTTGCATTATTAATGGGAAAGAATGTGGATGTGTTAAATGAGAGTAGGGTAATAGTTTGAATTTTAAAATTACAAAATTTGGTACACTCGGAAATTATGGGCCACTGTTTGAAAAGCCTAAATCTAAGAAAAGTGGATTCAAAATATTAAGGTTATTATGTTTTGACCAAATCATTGCATGTCACTTGATACATGACCAAGTGACACACTTTCTACTATATCTACCACATCGGACAGAATGTAACGCGAGACATGAATGGCGTCACCTTTAACAATGAATGTCGGTACACCTCCAATATGAAATGTGAAGCAATTCCAGCTGTTTTAGGTGTACGTGATTTTTCATTCATACATCCATAACGACGAAGTCGCACTCCTGCATGTTGCTAGTATAAAAGTTCACAATATTATACAGGAAAAAATTTCATTACTTTCCCCTCTCCCCCCACAACTACTCATCACCCCTTCTCCACCTCCCTCATCCCTCCTGGCCCCTCATCGCTGGCCTAAGCATCACCAAAGCCCACCATTAATATCAAATGGTGATCGCAACATGACACATAAGAGTGTATTTTTAACGTTTTGGCTTTACATGATTTATAAATTATTTCATTAAGCCACAACACTGGGTCGCATTCCGTTTCATACATGTATACGAGGCTCAGTTTTTGAAATTCGCTAAGTTCTTAATACTGTTATGTAAACATATGTATTATGATGTTAACATTAGACATACTGTAAACATTAATGTCCATGATAATTTTTATAATCGGCCTGCAGATGACTGTAACTGGAATCAAACGTAGGTCGTCCTAAACACAAGTCCAGTGTATTGTCATTGCGCCACCTTGCTCGATGAGGAGAGAGGAAGAACATGAGATGCACTGGGGACATCTCAGGCGATGTACATGGTCAGGGAAGTAGACAGCAGGGTTGCTTTATTGATCTTTACATACTGTACTCTTGCCCATTGTATCCTTGGAGGTGCAACACAGGTAGTGAACCAGAAAGTGCACCACTGTGACTGGCGGGGTCGGGGGCTAGCCACATTTTAGGCAATGAACGGAGTTGATAACCACAGCGGCGTAAATCTAAACCTTCAGCCCACTCACGAAGGTACTTTCAACACAGGGTAAGTCAAGAGTGAGCAAAACTGAGCCGTTGTTATCGCCCTGCACAAAACCTTGGGCCTCTATGTACTTTCAAGAAAAGCCTTCAACTCATACAGCTACAGGCCACCATCCACCCCATAAGAGACGATCATACTGCAAGGCAGGCACATGTCTATTATTAAGTCAAGGTGTTGAACAACGATCTGAACCCGACTTTGCTTTATCCATGGGACTATGGCCCTGCATGGGTTCTTACTTCACAGACATGCACACACTACTGCATCAAGAGGATATCAGCTTGTAAGGAAGGACAATAATTCATTTACACCATGAGAAACAGAACAAACTATACCAGCGCTCATGCACTGGTCCTCAAAAACTGCTGTATGGGGTGTGCGGCTACCATCACTCCGCTGCGACCGGCCGTCACCTCGTACCTTAACCCTCAGTGCACTCGTAGTCAGACTACAACCATGCACGGCAGGTGCTGAGCTTTTACAAGGGAAACTTAAGTCACTCTCAAAATACAGACCCCAAGTCACAAATGTGTTTTTTTAAATACATTATATTGTCCATGTCAGAGTCCAAGAGGCCTCGCACAGCGAGATTGTGTTCAAACCCTAGCAGGTTTGAACTATTCGTAGATGACACGCCTGTCAGCATCCCCCGACTGCTAAAGTAACATTTCATCTGAGAATGGTGACCAAATAAGAGCGATACTTTTTCTTGCAACCAGTAATGAATGTAAGGGTATTAAAAAATTCCCCACACTTCAACTTAAATTTCTTTGACCAATGTATACTAGCACATTAAAACAAACAATTTTAACCAATTAATCCATAATCAACACAACTAAGGAAGGGTGTAAAATGTTAACATCAAGGTCATTTCAGTGTTGAATGCACGTCTCGCACACGTAATCTTGTCCCTCCAGCAAGTTCTTTCTAGGTCACGTTTCAACTGAATGTAACCGGAAGGTAATAATCACAATCTCATTAATGTTACTCATGCACAATTCTCAACTGCAACTTCAATGTTCAGTGAACAGATATGTGCATGTACCATGATCATGAAATGCGAGTACGACCGAGGTGGTTTGGTTGTGCGTTATTTATATTTGCCCAGCCTCAGCTCCTCTGCTATATTCTGTTTCAGGTTTCATCTGCTTCAGTTCGTCAAATATATTATGTTTGTATTAAAATTAAAGTGGATTCCCCAGTTTTAAGCATTACCTGGGGTCCAGACGGGTTTTTGGAATGAACGTCCACGTCACCGAGAGTGGAGCACACACAGAAGGCAGCACACGTTGCCTGCAAATAGCATTAGATGTGAGAAATAAATTTCCGTTTATTTCATGTATCTATTTTTGTGGTTCTATGAGGTTTATAATGCAAGTATATAATTCTAGTGTGTGCTCCCCCTCCCTCGCCCCCACCCTCTCAATTAACCATTTCTGCAGGTTTTCCCAAAAGAAGAAGTAACAATAAAGGCAAATGTGGAGGGTACATCCAAATGTACCATTTCGATTTCAATAGTTGGTAGATTTGGCTGTACTTTCACATAGGCCTTTGAAGATCTGCATTGATGGATGCATCATGGTGCTACGACTTAAGCTAAGCCTTTGAAGAAAGAAGACAACTCCTTGTAGGTTAACACCCAAGGTAGGTGTCAGTCCAGTGAAGGTGGAGAGAGTGCACGAGTGAGTGAAGAAATTCGAGCGGCTCTTAACAGCGAGGTCTTGACAGCCGATGAGGGTGAAGTGAGGCGAGTATAGAGCAGCACCGGAATGTAAGGGCAGGGGTAACGAGTGATCCCAGAGAAAACCTGTCGACCAGCTGCAACGTCCAGCACAATTCCCACTTGCTAAAATCCGGAGTGAACCGCCGGGGGATTGAACCTAGTTTGCCTTGGTGGGAGGCGAGCAGTTTAACCGCTCAGCCACGGCTGTCCCAGTGAAGGGTGGAATTTAGATGATTCTCAAAGTTTTGTCTTGGCGATTGATGTTCACGCACTGTACAAATATGATGATCAGTGACAAAATGGTTGATCCTAAGCACATGGGTCGTAGGGGAGCGATATGCCAACAAAAGCCAAAGTCAAAAATAATACCTCCTGCTTGAGTAATTTTGGTGAATAAGTGGCATAGTCCTGGACTACATAACAAGTCATAATTTTGGGACTTGTGGTCACATCGCAGCACAACTGGGGGATCGTAATGCTAACTCGTGCAATCTAGCTGCTTGGAAGCCAGAAGCTACTGCCGAAAGCACTGTACCCTGCGGTCCTGTATTCAGTAAGTTCTTATTCTGCACCTTAAGCTATGAGTAAATATATTAAGTTACAAGGGAACTGTGCTGTAAATTCTTCCACGTCTTTGAGAAAAAGGCGCAAGACAAGGATCATCTGGTTTCATGTTGCCCAGATTTCAATAGACAGATACCCAAAATGTCATTAAGGTTCTTCAGCACAATGTTTTTAGCCAGTTGCAAATTGTCTTTCAGAGCACGTGAGAAATTTGTGTTAATATTTTGCCCTTAAAACGCTAACTGCTCATGCATTCATCACACATTCTAGTGTCTTGTCATTTTCTGAATAGACAAGTATACTTACTTGTAATTAGCATGATCTGTCACTGTGTTGTTTTCAACATCTTATGTGATAGAATTTTCATATTTTATGATGAATATTCATATATAAATTTTGAAAGGCATTTTATGTTTTTGGAAACAGGTAAACAGGAAAAAACAGCTGCATGTTATTAGCCCTCACGGTCTTTCTTACGAGCATTCGTCGTCGTTCTGAGGGGTCTCCTACTTTCCTGAATAATGGTAAAGTTATACTTTCAGGCCATACCTCTTCCTATGCAATGGTTAACCCAGTCTAGAAAATCACGCCAACGGGACAGTGCCCTGCACTTGTGCGCACTAAATTAGTAATGTTCTGCATGAGAATTATTTATAATTAGACATTTACCAACACATCTATTTGCTGCGTAATACATGACGTTTACGAACCAATACATCAATCAACGGGTAATTTTTCAGTTTTGATTCAAGTAGTCATATTTAATACACAGGAATTGTGCACCTACAGGCTAGTTTGATTAGAGCACGCCTGTAAACAACAGAACAACACATTTAGCAGGTGAGACATACCAGTCTTCTTGGCTGATGGTAGTTCACTACCCTGCCTAATACATAAACACGTAAATGTTGCCTGAAGCAACAGTAAATACAACTGAGGTCATGTGTTATAAGTCACATAATGCAAACCACCATAAAACAAATGATTACAGAGTGAGTTTTTACTGAAAACCACCCAGGTATGGGACCTCTGACGCTTATCTCACAATGCAACTGCAAGGAAACCAAATTTTAAAATTTTCCTTTCTTAATAAAAACCTTCCACGAGGTATATGCGCTAAGCTTGGCATTGTTTCCATTTACTTTTGTCAAGTTCCTTCCGTATTCTTTCCTATTCGGCCTTCCTCTGCCAACTCTTGCTTTTTTTCTGACTCCAAAGCTATTGGAGCACTTGAGGGCTGGGGATGTATTTCACTTTTCTATCTCTACCTGTGAAAGTCATTCCCAAAAGAGGCACTGAGAAGAGCAAGAGATGAGGAATAGCCAAAACAAAGGAATGACAAAAATTAGCAGAGTCGACAAGACAATGGAGAGACGAAGACTAGCCAAGACAACAAGATGACGGAGCTGCGACGAACTAGCTGAGCAACTAAGACGATGGAGCAAAGACTAGCCGAGAGACCAAGATGATGGAACGATGGCTAACTAATTGAGAAACCAAGATGGAGCGATGACAAACTGAGTAACAAAAATGGAGCGAACATGAAGTAGCCAAGTAGACAAGTGGATGGAGCGACGACGAACTAGCCGAAATAACAAGACAGGGCAGCAACCAGCTGAAATACCAACAAGACGCAAGGACGGCAGCTAGCCAAAATACCAACAAGACGGAAGGCTGGCGACTAGCCAAAATACCAACACGACGGAAGGCTGGCGACTAGCCAAAATACCAACACGACGGAAGGATGGCAACTGGCCGAGTGACCAAGAAGCTAAGCAGAAGCACTGAGAAAATGGAGTTGAGCAGTGTAACCACGTAAATTGAACAGCAACAAACTACAGAAGTAAAAAAAAGTATATTATTTACAGAAAGCTCTGGAGACTGAAGATAGTGCTTTAGAAACAGAAATTTGAAGGTAACCAATGATGACTTTGTTATAATCAATCACAAGCTTCAGTGATTTGCCTCACTGTCGGTATCTACAGAGTCAATATTTGAACTATGATCGATACAATGAAGAGTATCTATAAAAATCTTGAACAACGTCTGCAGGTTGAAGCAAATACCATGAGAGAAGAGTGAGACCTTGTCAATGGGGTATGTGTAATCCTTAAAACATACAGGCCCTGTTGCCAGCGTCTCATTCTCTCTCTCACACACACACAGTGCTCGAGTCTGCATCGAGGCAAGGTACGGTAAGCAAATCTTTTAGTTTTAGGGTGAAATAAACTTTGGTTGTTTGTTTCCTAAATATGTTTTGGTTCGAATTCAATGAAACAAAAACCATTTCACTCAATGTGAGGTGCTCTTTTGGGTCATTACTTGTTTTCCTGGTTCATTTGGTTGTCAAGTTTTCTTGGCTCAAGGTCATGTTTTAACAAGAAGGGTACATTACACGTACACAATTTTTGTTTGCAGTAACTACCGAGACGAGACTGGACGGTAAAGTCACCCCCAATCATAACTCTCGATGGCAGTAGTAGTAAGAATGATTACATCTTTAGATTATTTTTTACTGCCCACGTTCTTTCAGTTTGTGTTATTTTGTATTGTGTTTGTATTTATTTTTTATTATGTTTGTATAACTTTTTTATTGTACCCAACTTAATGCAAATATTTTTTTATATGTTCTATAAAGATCCACTGTTGGAGAGGAACAAAATTTCACATTAGAGATAACAAAAATTATTAGTATGTCATCAATACAGAATACTGTAGAACCAAAAACCAGGATTTCCCTACTAAACAATACTTGTATAAGGCTGGTCAGCTGGTTGGCTGAAGAGTATTTCCGTCTTCCACCAAATACACCACCACACATTATTTTTAATGAAGTAACAACACAGAGATAGCTAACTTTATGGACCATACAATACGTTCAGGTCAACTGCATCCCATTGCCAATCCAGTGATTAAAAGGTGTGTCACTGTGATTTCATAAAATAAAAAAAAAACAGTGAGTTATGGGAGCTCCAGCAACACCAATATGAGGATCTGGTGGCAGCGTTGGCAGAAAAATAAACGGTCCCCAATAAAACAACAATTAATTGACAAGGTGCGATAATTTAAAATTGATAAAAAAAAGGTATTCTGACGTTTTTAACAGCAAAACTTTTAGGAGCCACGAACTTACAATTAATTAAACCTTTATACCAGACCCGTCCAACATACGGCCCCCGGGCCACCATCCGGCCCGCGTAGGCCCTACATCCGGCCCGCGAGCTAGTTAAAATTTTTAAAGTCATAGCATAGCTAGATGATGACATATAATAGACAAATATTGCGCAAACAATCTTTAAAAAGTCTCTTAGATAATATGTTTATTTTATAGACTACGAATAATATTCACATGTTTGTAGGCAAGTAAATAATGTTTACCTACAATTTATAAACAATAACACGAACTGCGCTTCGTAGGTATCAAATCCGCGCGTGCACTGAGACGCGCCCCACCCTCTCACCTCACCTTCGCGCTCGTAGCACCGCCGCCGTGTCGCTCGCTCAAAGTCACTTGGCCGGCAAAGTTTGTCACGACGCGAGTAATTACTTATTTGGTTTGTTTTGTTCGATCGCGATTGTGTTTCATTTGTAAATTAATAGTGAATGAAGTTTCTTGTAGTGAAAAGTGGTGAATAAACGTAGGTACTTAATTTAAATCTTAACAAATAGATGAAGTATATTTATTTAATTACGGTTAACGATTGTCTTATGTTATCCATACCTACATTGTTTGAGTAAATTTTGAGATACATATTTACTTAAGTAGGTGCATAATTTTGTGTTGTCTTATGGTTGTTTCAGATCAGGATGTCAACAGAGAAAAAGCGTAAAGTTGACACAGAATGTCGAATATTTAAAAACAGTTGGACTGAAGACTTTTTTGTCACAGAACATAATGAAAACATACTGTGTCTTATATGTAATCACAAAATAGCAGTTTGCAAGGAATACAATGTTAGGCGGCATTATTCTACAAAACACGCTTCTAAATACGATACGTACAAAGGTCAAATTCGAGTCGATAGTGTAAATTCGTTGAAGCTAAATATGATCGGTCAACAGGCGTTGTTCAAAAAACCAAAAGAAAACTCCGAGACAGTTACAAAAATTAGTTTCATGATAGCAGAAGCTATTGCCAAACGAAGTAAACCCCTATCTGACGGAGAATTTGTCAAGGAGTGTTTGGAGATATTTACATCGGTAGCGTGTCCGGAGCAGAAAGCAGTAGCTAAAAATATAAGCTTGTCACATCAAACCATAGCAAGAAGAATTGATGACATGGCCATAGATATTGAATCATCTTTAAAAACACAATTGAAGAAATGCGTTTTTTACAGTTTCGCTCTCGACGAAAGTACTGATATGTCGGATACGGCGCAGTTGGCAGTTTTCGTGAGAGGAGTGACAGAAGACTATACCGTGGTCGAGGAATTACTTGATTTGCGTCCAATGAAAGATACAACGACAGGAAAAGATATCTACGAAGAAGTAAAGAGTTGCATAGAAAAATATGAACTTCAAATCGAAAACCTTTGCGGCATTACTACAGACGGTGCACCAGCAATGACAGGAAGAGTAAATGGTTTTGTGGCTTTACTGCGGAAGAGCATCAAACACATGTTTATCCAGCATCATTGTATTATTCATCAAGAACAGCTATGTTCAAAAGTTCTTGAACTGAAGCACGTGATGGATAAAGTAGTGCGGACCGTTAATTTCATACGCGCAAGAGGACTCAATCACAGACAGTTCCAAGCTTTTCTATCTGACGTAGGTTCAGATCACGAAGACATAGTGTACTTTAGTCGCGTTCGCTGGCTCAGCAGAGAAACCACACTGAAGAGATTCTATTCGTTGCTTGATGAAATAAAAACTTTGATGAGCAGTGGTTGGCTGATCTGGCTTTCCTGGTAGACATAACTAAATACCTCTCTGATCTTAATCTAAAACTGCAAGGAAAAGATCAACTATGTACGCAGTTATATGAACATGTTCAAGCTTTCACAAAGAAGCTCCTATTATTGGAGAAACAGCTGGAACAAAAGCAGTTGGCTCATTGGGAGACCTTGTCTTCAAGAAACCAAGAGACGTTGGAGTTAGGCAAGTACGCATCATTACTGCAGAGGTTGAGGAATGAGTTTGATGAGAGATTCGCAGACTTCAAATTACAACTGCCCACCATGAAAGTCTTCCAAAATCCCTTTGATGTTGAAGTTGAAAGCGCCAGGCTAAACCTACAGTTGGAATTGATTGAAATACAAAGCAATTCTCTTCTAAAAACCGCATACGATGGTTGTCTTCCGAATGGGTTGGTTGAATTTTACAAAAAGTATGTTGACAAGAAACAATACCCAAACATGACTAAATTAGCTCTTCAACAAATTTCCTTATTTGGTAGTACATATACTTGCGAACAGGTTTTTTCCCGCATGAAACACAACAAATCCAAAACAAGATCATCATTATCAGACATCCATCTTACAGGCATTCTGCGCATAGCCACATCTAAAATATCAGCTGACATAGATGCCCTGAGTAAACAAAAAAAAGTCAGGTATCTCATTAGATTGGTTTTGATAATAAATTCACATTCGTAACATTTTGATTCCAAAAGAATTTAATAAATTATCCATATTGCATAATATAAAAAATTGCGTTTTATTTACATTTATTAATATTAATTTCGAGTGAAACGATAACCCATAAAGAAAACCGGGCGATACCAAACAAACATGCTTGACCTGGCCCGCCCATGCTTCATACGGACCCAGAAATGCGGCTGGCGTGAAATTGTCCCTCTGTGCTAAGTATACATACTGAGATTCTGAGAATATTTCACTTTTCATTCTCGAGTATCTCAATTATTTAGCAGGTATTTTCACGTTAACTAAGGCAAAACTTGTAATGGGGCAGGCGGTAGTACGGGATATCTGAAAATATTCCTGGCAATAATAAAGACAGAAACTAGCAAGGTTATGATACAAATGGGACCACCTTACTCATGAAGGTAGGAGAGTGGTATCCAATGGAGCTGCACATAGCTGCACATAGCTGCACATCAATGGAGAAATCATTAAGTAGAACACAAATTACCAAAATTTATATTTATTTTTATGAGAAAAAATTCATTTAAAAATCAATTAGAGTCTTCTTTTAATAGAAATTCAAACGTATTTCTACTCTGGACACTTTAGAAGGCACAGTACGGAAAAAAAAAANAGAGTCTTCTTTTAATAGAAATTCAAACGTATTTCTACTCTGGACACTTTAGAAGGCACAGTACGGAAAAAAAAACCTTAATTGTATGCAATAAAAATTGGTAATAATGACTACAAATATTTTTAGAAAGCAATTTTATGGACATTCATTTCAGTTATAAAAATAATAACATTCAACTAAGGATATTCTAGAGAATAATTTTTAGTGTTATAGTAAAATCTATGCATTCTTCTTTCATATGCAACATAAGGCTTCCTTTTCTAGCAATTTCAGTAGTGTCTGTACTACTTTTCAATTGCTCCAAGCAATTTGAAAAACACACCCATGGAAGGGGTGAAAGTAGTTATGGGAAGTAGCAGAGGTACCTACGCACTATTCCCATACACATTTCAACAAGAGCCTCCACCAACATCCAGTGAACTAACACGTTGCTAAGGAACATGCGAACCGGTCGACTCAAATACTTTGTACTCAAGTACACTGTCAAATGTTCACAGAATTTTACAAGGAGAAAGAAGGTNGAACCGGTCGACTCAAATACTTTGTACTCAAGTACACTGTCAAATGTTCACAGAATTTTACAAGGAGAAAGAAGGTTCTGTGTCCGTATGCTCGGGATAGTTGAGGCACATGTGACGAGTACCCCTAGATCTATCTTTATGCTTTCACTGGTTGATATGTCTTGAGGTACTTTCACATATGCCTTAAAACTTGTGGAAGAACTAGCACGTCAATGTGTTTACGCTACAGGAGGCTCTTGAGGAAACACAACAACTACTCGCCTGATAGCCCTGCAGGTTACAGCCCTTCGCTGATGCACTGAAGAGAACGCAGTCAGACGAGGGGGTAGTTACATTCCCAGAAGGGGTGGCTCCACACAGAGAGGGGGTCTCACAGGGGACACGACCCCCACCCTCCTCCTAAAGCTTATATAAAACTGTCCTGTGAATGTTTTAAAAGTAAAATGAAATAATAGCGTAACTATTTAAATACTGATTTTATTTGAATAATTTAATATTGTTTCCTAAAATTACGTAAGACACTCCCTCCCGTGCCATAACACAAAAGTTTATACCTGCACCTAAAAATGACAATGAAAACCCCGTTTGAGCCATTTCCACTATCACAAAAACATGCTTTAGAGAGATACGGAGAAATTGAAAAACGTATACACATGCGTACAGTTTCTTAAATGTTTTTCTTAAGCAGACCTCGCTCAGACACGTTGGACGGTTTTATTTAATAAAACGTTTTCTGCTGGAGTTTTGCACACCATTCCACAGTTTACCCAGGCGGCCAACTTAGAGGATAAAAAATGGCTGAAAGGAAAAAGTAACTAGGGTCTCCAAAGTGCTTACTTTACCGTAAACAGCCTATAGTTATGGACAGTTATTTGTTTTGAAGGTTTNGTAACTAGGGTCTCCAAAGTGCTTACTTTACCGTAAACAGCCTATAGTTATGGACAGTTATTTGTTTTGAAGGTTTACTTCAGAAGTGCTCACTTTTATACTATGAACAGTCTTATAGACAATTACCAGTTTCGAAGAAATAATTGCAAGGAAGGCTATTTACATGGAAAACACGTACAAGAAAAACTGAAGAAAGATGGACCATCTCTTCGCCGTAACTACTTTGTTGAATATGCGGTGACAGTGGGGAAAAAAGCGTGCTGGGTACAGGAACTTGAGATCTGGGAAGATGCAAGCTGAGGCCCGAGGTATTAGAATGTGAAGGAAACCCTTGATGCATGTGTTGTAAACCATATGTACCACTGGCTTCGCTCACACTCTGTATCTAAACCACCGCTTGTGAAGACGTTTTCCAATGTTGATACGCTGTTCGCAACTACTTCAGGTACGACCACGCGCCGACTGTTCGGCCTTGAGAAAAGAGCAGAAGCCCCACGAGATGAAGTCGGGACGACGATGCTGCATGAAGCTCAAATCGGAACATGAGAGAGGAATGCGAAATTGACAACATGAAGACCGTACAGTACTTGATTCATACAGGTTATGTTGCCAGTTACACATTCCCTCTCGCAGCTGCGCGATGCTTGTTTNGTGTGAAATTGACAACATGAAGACCGTGCAGTACTTGATTCATACAGGTCATGTTGCCAGTTACACATTCCCTCTCGCAGCTGCGCGATGCTTGTTTCTGCACTCAGGTAACATTGGCCAATTTAATCTAAACTCTACATGAAATATGCTTCCTCTTCAAAACTGATATTACAATAGTGGGNATCTAAACTCTACATGAAATATGCTTCCTCTTCAAAACTGATATTACAATAGTGGGATAATACAATATAGAGACTCTGTAAATTTTTAAAATATGAACACCTTTTTGAAGAAAAAAAGTCGTGTAAGTTTTAACTATTCACACTATTTTTAAAAGTATTACATTAAATTAAGTTTTATTTTCTAGATAAGAATTTGTATTTAGTGTAATGTAATATTTTTTGTATTTCATTTTTTATGTTAATATCTGATAAACTGTTTGCTTCAAGTATTCCGTAGAACTAGAAATCTTGATATGCCACATTAGGTTGAGTTTTTAAGGTTCTACTGTAACTGAAAAGGTTGAAAATGCCAAAAATATGTAACTTCATGTGGATAATTTTGTTTGGCATATTGTGTTATAACACTGAAATCACTAAAAAAAAATATTTTCAAGCCACAGATAAATAAAGTATTTCTGGTGAAGTGCAACAAACCCCCAGCTGAGTTTTCAGGCTCCAAGCGACAGGATGTGTGTTCTGTGCTGCTAGACTGGTAGTTAACTTCATTATGAAAAGAAGCTGCATTGAGATTAACTACATTTTGCAAGTATATTCTTGTACATCCTCCATTTCCCACATAAAACACACAATTTAAAGATTAAGATTTCAATTTAATTTTGAAATACAATTGTTATATTTGAGCTATTTCTAACAAGAATATTTCCTTTAACATGTTAAAAAACAATTTCTAAAATTATTATCTTTAAGATATCTGAAAAATTAATGATCTTAAAGGAGCTTTCCTACCTGGAAATATTTTCCTTAAAGGAGCTTTCCATGTTTTAGGGCTAGAAGCACGGGAGCGATAAGGGTGAGACTGTTACATGCATCAAGTACACCATAGCCATTAGGCGCAAGGCTCTGAACTGGCGTGCAGTGTTCTCGTCATGCTGCATGTACCTATAGGACTTCTAACAAGTGAGTGCCAATACTTCATGCATTTGCCAACTACCCTGAGAGCATGCAGTGCCGTCTGGACAAACCACACCCCATCCCCTTCCACGCACGGCCTGGCAGTGCTGCCTTGGTGGAGTGGGGATGGCTGTCCTAGCCAAGACCCCACATACCTCCGGCGCAGTTTATTTCCAGCGACCATTTCCGCAGCTATCTCTCTCACTCGTACAGCCTGGAAGCATGCTCCTACAGTATCGAAGAAGCAGCAAAGCTGAGTCGGCCCGCAAGGCTCGCCGTGCCGTCCCAGTTATACACCATACCACACGTCTTCTGTTGTAGCAATACGACAAAGGGCTGTTAGCTATGTTTGTGCACTTACACACACTGTGATGTATGCCCCTAGCACAGCCAGAGCACAGGGAGGATATCAAACCCTGCTCACTAATGTCTGTTCGATCCACAGTAGCTCGATCTGCCGGGGGGGCAGATAATTGGAGGGAAGGACAAAGTATTCTACCGACTTCTTCCATAGTCAGGGACCTCCTGTACCATGCTACCTAGCAGACATCTTACCTACCACCTCACCCTGTAACTCGCTACACTATTTACCCAACACTTCATTCCAGTCAAGGGGAAAAAACGGAACCAGACAGGAAAGTCCAATCTGTGTCCTCGGCACCGACGCAAGGCAGACCAACCCAAACCTGGGGAGAGATGGCGGACCAGCAAGGCCCATGCCGAATCTCTTCACCACCTCCTGTCGAGTCTCACCCAGCCAGCCACGCCACACGGATCCCTTTGGACAAGCCCTGGGATTTGTACCCATACAACAAAACTTGGGAAGAACAGACGAACGAGTACCACTATCGTTAAGTCGAGCGCCCACATAGCTGAAGAAAGAGAGACACTTTGAGGGAGACTCCAGTGGGAACACCGCCAGCTCATAGCAAAACTCCTCTCTCGCTGGGATCTGCCCGCCCCTTGCGAAGGAGCGAGGCTCTGCGAGTAGGATGGGAATAGTATGGAGGTTCAAGTGCGGCGACCAACCGCAACTGCGCACATCCCCAGGTGGCGGATAGGGGATCTCCAGGCTCTCGGATGGCTGGGAATATTCAAACACCAGTCCGCAAGTGCCGTCGTCTGGACACTGGGTAACTCTGTACAAGATGGCAAAGCACATTGTGAATGAACTAGCCCATTGGTCAAGGTGCTGAAACAACGCAAAGTACAACAAACCTATCTCCTAGATCCTGGGGACTGCGGATGCATGAGAAATGGAACAGGAATGCATCAGAACTCGGAAACAAGATCATCAGCCTGCATCCTTGGCCAGTGGCTAGCTACCATCACTGGTAGATTTTGGAAGTCTCACTGCACTATTATTAGAAGCTCACCCAAGATCGAGGGATTATTTTGAATGAAGCGGAGGGATGGCTTCCCATGATTGCNGTGAATAAAGTTTTTCCACCTACAGAACTACAGAAGTCTATGTGCATAAATGTTATGCACTGTTATCCACTTTTCAAAGTTTAGATGGTTCATTCGACGATGGTAGTTGCTGCAGACAGATCCGCAAGCTACGCATAAGATGTGAATCCATTCCTGATCCTTTACAATGAGAATTTTTCCTTCAATATCGTTTACACGCCTGTGAAATTGTTTAGTGTTTAAAATGCTCAGCTTTCATCTAGGAAAAATTTATAACAAAACCAACTTCATGGAAATATTATTAATGTTGAAAAAGTGACTTGCAAAATTCTACCTCAGTTTCAGGATAATTCAAATATTTTACTTTACAATGAATGACTTATAATGAATTGAACACTTGGCTGCGTACTTTTAAGCTGTCTTAATTACAGGTTCTTCCAGGCCACAGGCTCAAGAGACTTAAGACAAATGCGAGGTGCTCTCATCAAATTTATCATTTCATTTTGAAATAATGATAATTTAATGATAGCTCCCACATTCGCCTTAAATATTTCTGCACGAAAAGTTCATCTAGAGAACTCAAACNTAATGATAATTTAATGATAGCTCCCACATTCGCCTTAAATATTTCTGCACGAAAAGTTCATCTAGAGAACTCAAACTCATATATGAATTTCAAGACATCCATCACTAAAATGGAAATGCAGTTTAATATACATTAATGTACCATATTTCATTACAATAACGGTTGCTGTAATGATCGCACAATAATTTTAAGTGTCTCAAGTGTAAACGGAAGCATGGTTGAATAATTTCTAAATGTTGGAAGTGTAAAAGGATCCGGAAGTCAGTACAAAACAACTGAGCGAAATAAACTAAATTCATTATCTGCATTCAATAGACACAGTTTTCCACAGTCTATGCAGACAGCATTATTACAATTATACAAGTGCGTAAAATTAAATAACAAACAACATAAATATATTTCCTACTTGCCTGTGATGCATCTTGTGACCAGGAAATACAGGAAGGAACTTCTAAGGACATGAGCCAATACCATGTAACACCCGTGCAGGATATACAAAATCCAACACGTGGTAATCCCTGTAACATAGTATTTACAGGTTCTCTCGGAAGCAGAAATTTTATGGGTACATCATGGTACTGCGAGGAAGCCACGTCATCGAAGAAACGAGATGGTAGCTCAGAAGGTCACTGCAGATGGTGAGTGTGCGGAACAGTGCGCAGCCGGGTGCTGAAGCGCGGTACAGTATTTATGCTCAGGCCGCTGTTTAAAAGGGCACAAATACATAACGCAATACTGCAAAGTTACCTGAAAAAGTACTTTATCCTCTTAAGTTTCTGTTTACACAGTTGCCCGTCTCTGCTGGTAGACCTATGCAGGAGAGCGGACGAGGAAGCGAGAAGGACGGAATTGTTGGGTGTGTGGGAAGTAGTTTTTGACTTGGTTTCCATTCGGGAGGGTCAGTGGTTCCCAGAGGTAAGCCTAGGAACTGTCATCAAATTAATCATTTTGTTTTGAAATAATGGTAATTTGAAGGGAAGGTACCACATTTGCCTTAAATACTTCTCCAGGACAATTTAAGTTCACCTTGAAGACAAATCAAATTCACACGAATTTCAAGAAAACCTTTATTAAAATGGAACTGCAGTGTAATATGCATTAATCACTGTATTTCATTGCAAAAATGGTCACTATCGTGTAATAATCACACCATAATTTTTAAGTATCTGAAGTGTAAACAGAAGCATGGTTTTCGTTTTATTTACTGTCCTGCCTATTCTGCATTAAGTTTCTTGGTTTTATTAGCCTACTTCCGGAAGGAAAGAAAGGCTTACGAGATCACTTTCGTGTGCGCATCAGTGTGTGTGCACATGCATGTGTGCGTCCCCTTTCAACTTCTGAACGTGTGAACTGAATTTCACCAAACTCTGTGCACATATCGTATTTGCTAAGTACATCTGACTTTTATAGTTTTGATCACGCCGGAAACTTCATTGACAGTGCATCATGTAAACATTCAATTTATAAACTGGTATTATTGTTAGATCACCATTTTGTAAGATAGCACCACATGAATAAATAAAGTTTTTAAGTCATGTCTCTGGAAACATTTAACTGATTCCTACCACATTTGGCAAACAAATAGTACTGTGGCAGGTGATCTAAACTGGTATGGTTTATACCAGACAATTATTTTAAAAATGGTAGTCATACATTTATTTTATGTAAGTATGGTGGCCCTATTTATTACAGCCATCAAATGTATCCACACAAAGTCTCTCTTATAGGCCATTTTCTAAGGTAGCATCACAAGAAAAAAAATTTTTTAATATCATATCTCTGGAGAACACCAACAGATTCCCGCTAAATTTGGCACACTCGTAGCACTATGGCAGACCATGAAAATTGATATGTTTTGAGTGGACATCTTATGCCATATCTCAAGGACCAATTAACTGATTCCCACCAAAATTTAACAAGCAAGTTGTGCAACAGTAGGGCGTGTAAAATAACATGTTTTAGGTGTGGCAAGCTTTTTTTAAATAGCGTTAACATAAAAATGTTTTGGTTGAAAGAAGGGTTAACATCTTTTGGGTACTCTACAACACAGGGCTATTCAATAAGGCAAACATTTTTCCTACTTGACTGAGACAACTCTCGCCTCCATGCAGGATACACAAAATCTAACCATTGGTACTCAAAATTCAACACTAGGTATTTTTTCCAACTGTAGTATTTACAGGTTCTCTCAGAAGCGGAAGTTTTTACCAGTCCACGAAACACTGGCAGCAAATGTGAAGGGGGTCTCTTGGCTTACTACGTTCTTTCATCGGTAGGTACGCCTGGTGAAACCCTCACAATTTGTCTTCAAAAAAATTCTGCAATGATGGGTGCATCACAGTGCTGTGAGGAGGCCACGTCGTCTGAGAAAGAAGATGGTAGCTGAGAAGGCCACTGCAGATGGTGTGTGTGTGTGCGAAACTGTATGCAGCAAGGTGAGTATAAGACGTGCATGGTTAAGTGAGTACTTCTCAAAACAACCTCTGAAAAATATCACTGCTCCTACCAGCAAATAGTTTAACAGGCACATTGAGTTGACCTGCATCCAGTCAAGTTGGTAATAATGGATGGAAAGTATGTCCATGTCCTAACACTAATTTAAATGTGTTACGTGAACATTTGTGAATACTAAAATTATTGATTGCTTGGGTGTGTTCTAAAGTGGCTCGGCCCGCCTGCTTGCCGCTCTAACTGCGTTGCAGTGTGTTTGAAATCCAAGTTTGTTTTACGAAACGCTGTCATAATAACTATTGGGATACGTGGTTCATTTTCTTTCATTTTGCGAGCCTTTGTAATATTTTATCAGGATTCGAAGTTAAAGCCGTGGTAGCTATGTTTATCGGTCGTACGTTTGCTTTTTCAGAAATCTTATGTTTGCGTCAGCATTAGTAGATAGAAGCTTCCCAACTGCAGTAGACATTTTTTCCTTCTAGAAGTTTGATTATATTTTTACTACTACGCAGTTTGGCATGGCTAAGGGGAGGTATTCCAGCCCACGCCATGCCCTTATTTGGTCACATTTTTGGCACCCTGGGCCGAGGAGTGGGGGTAGGCATGGGGCAAGTTATACCCTGTGTGCGTACCGCCCGCCAGCAGAAAAGCAGAGCAGAACAGCGCAAAGCAAGACAGTATAGTAAACAACAAGCTACCGAAGAGGACTCGTCGAACGTGGCAAATATCCCCACACCGGCAAACTTTATCCTGCTAAATTATTTCTCCGCCGGTGTGGGAGGTCACTAGGGTGCCAGGAGGGAACTGACGTCCCTCCTGCGTGAGTAAATTCCTCTTGCGATGCAAGCTTTAAATGATGCGAATAATAAATAAACTACTGCGACGCTGCTCTGTTTGTTTGTCTGGCGAAGCTGACTGTTCGTGACTCTGCATGCTTGAAAGATAGTATGTGAACTGTTTCATTTGAATGATAAATAAAAGTAAAGAGTAACTAATACGAGACATGAATTAATTTTATTTTTATACTGCGCCTTTTACGTTTCATGTGTCTACCGATTGGGCAAGCCGAGCTGTAATTTCCGGTCGCCATTCTGAAGGTTGCTACTTTACAAACACGGCGAACCAGACGCGGGGCAATGTTACAAAGTGTTCAAAAATAGTTTTTTCAAAGCGCTGTTTCTCAAAATATGTGAGTTACTCTTAGGGCATGCACTGAACATTGCTACAGACTTTCCACCAATACAATTATAGGGTCACCGCCAGTCCCATAGTTACACACAGTATGATGAGAACACTGCACTAAAGTTCAGAGCCCAGTGTGTAGCGGCAATGGCGCACTTGTACCGCATACCAGTCTAGCCCTTATAGCTCTTGTGCGCTCCAAGCAGGCAGGGCACTTAAGTTGTTTAGGGTACAGGTTTTCCCAGGCAATGACTTCTAGGGACAAGATAAATGTGAGATGCTATAGTCAAATTTATCATTTTGTTTCTAAATAATGATAGTTTGATTGTAGGTCCTACATTTGCCTTAAATATTTCTCCAGGACAAGATCATCTTGAAGACAACTCGCGTGGAAGAATGTTTGTAGTATAGTTTTCAAGTGTCAGAAGTGTATAAGGAGGCAGGGTTGCACAGTGCGGAGCAACAGCAGACAGGAAGGAGTGGAGAAAAGAGCACAATTGATTCTGCATTTGTTGATGGGCATCACTGTCCACTATTGGACATTTGCATAAAACAATTTAAAAGCACTCTGTGCCATTTAGAGGGGATGGATGTGAAGTGCTATAATACAGATCATACCATGTTATGGAAGTTATGTCAGTTGTTGAAATGTCCTATCATAGTTAATCTGCTGTCTGTTCTGCATTTTTTTGTTTTATTTTTGCATAAAACACGTATTACCAGAGAACTATATTTGTAGTTTCAAAATAACCTAGATCTCCCAAAAATGACCCAACACAGGAAATGTACTATGTACAGTTGAAAGTGTACGACATGAATGTTTTAAAAGTGACACCACATGGGCTATGGATGCAGGAATGTCAGGCAAGGAACAAAGACAAACATGGCTGCTTGAAAACCCCTTTTAGTTGATATATTCTCGTACAAACTGTATACACCCAGATGAACGGGTACGTATCGTATGTGTACGAGCTGTTTAACAGCCTTCAAAGTAGTCCCCGAGGTTGTCCATGGTTCGTTGCCAGCGATGAGGCAGACATCGTCACAGTACATCGACGAGAGGTGACGCACATTGACGGATCTCATGCAGCCGATGGTATTTCCCGTCTGTCTCATTGCTGGCAACGAACCGTGGACAACCTCGGAGACTACTTTGAAGGATGTTAAGCAGCTCGCACACATACCATACATACCCATTCACATGAGTGTATATACAGTTTTTACGATAATATATATCAATTAAACGGTGATTTCAAGCAGCCATGTTTGTCTTTGTTCCTTGCCAGACATTCCTGCACATTTACCCCATGTGGTGTCAATTTTAAAACGTACATGCCATACAATTTCAACTGTATATTGCATTTCCTGTGTTGGGGTCATTTTTTGGAGATAAACAATAGTTTCCATGGCTTCTGAATCAGCCCTTTATTTTAAAATAGAAAGTGGAATGAAATGAAAGTCAAAAATAAGAGAATTGAGGCTGTTAAGTTTGGAGTAGTTGTTAGTAATCGGCCATGTCAAAATGTAAGTTAAGCTTTTTACAATATTTCTTTGTAAACGTTTTTTACCATTTTTAGAGAGTGGCACAAAACAACAAGGCTGAGGGGGCGAGCTTATATGCGAGCACACCATGGAAAACTGACCACTGGAGAAACAGTCCTGCCTCAAGTGAACTCCTGCAAATTTGATTGTTTGCCCCTGCGACTTATTTATCACCATTGAAAAGCACACTTGGAGGGGAAACTGCAGTCTCTTGAATTCAAAAGGGAGGTCATTGGGAATCAATGGAATACGCAGAACAAACACTGTAGCTCCCCGAATTGATTCAGTTAAAAAAGTGACCTCGACTACAATGCGATGTAGAGCTTTGACTTGCGGCATACTACCATTACAGAGGTTCTGTGGCTACAAATGACTATCTAATATTTTTTCTCCATACACTTTGGAACCCCCATTTAACCCCTTTAGTGGTTGAATTTTTAAAAATCCTTCCTTAGTGGCTGCCTACATTACAAAATGTTTCCTTCAAATTTCATGTTTCTAGGACCAATGTTTGAGGCTGGGCGTTGATATGTCAGTCAGTTTTTCCTTTTATATATACTGGTACAGATTTACTAAAAATTTAGATAAATAATCTTTACACCGGTATTATTTTCTGAAAACCTACTAGCCATGGTAAACACCAGTAACTTGGATGTATGAACCATGTTCATAAAGTCTTAATCATTAATGTTAAACAGATGCTCCTACAACATTAGAATAAACACGACCCACGTCTGTGCTGGCCGGTGGCTCGGAATGATCGGTCGGCGAAGGGCGGGCAAGGTCGAAGAGAATGGGACAAAGAGAAACAAAAAGTGCAAGACGTGATCGAGTCACGAACCTACATCCGCACTTACTCCCCGACTTCGGACATGCACCTCGGTCCTTCGTGCTGCGTGCAATTCAGTGCAAGGGAAAACGATACATCATAATTTTTAGAGAAGAATGTAAAAACAGTGTTTGAAAAGTAAACCACCTGCTAGTGTTTATATTTACATACAACATAAACAAACCTATTAGACGAAAATAGGAATTACAGTAGACACAGTTCTCAGAAGTGCTCACTCTATCGTGAACGACTTATAACGAACGTGGCTGTGTATTTTTAAGCTGTCTTAATTACAGGTTTCTCCAGGCCACAAATTCAAGACACAAGACAAATGTGAGGAGCTATCATCAAATTAATCATTTTGTTTTGAAATAATGATAATTAGATGATAGATTCCACAATTGCCTTACGTACTTCTCCAGGACAAGTTCATCTTGAAGACAACTCAAATTCAGACAAGAATTCCAAGAGTTCCTTTATTACAATGGAAACTGCTGTGTAGCATACAGGATAACTAATATACTGCATTTCATCGCAATAATGGTTGCTATTGTGTAATTATCACACCATAATTTTGATGCATAGTTACACTGCACCAAGCAACAGTGGAAAGGAATGAGAGAAGATGAGCGCACAATTGTTGGGAATTACACTTCCCATTACTGCAAGTTCGAATATACAAACAATTTAAAGGTAATTCACGACTTACAGGGAATGCCAAATGCTCACTTGAAANTTACTGCAAGTTCGAATATACAAACAATTTAAAGGTAATTCACGACTTACAGGGAATGCCAAATGCTCACTTGAAACATAATTAATGTTAAGTTACACAGAAAACAAACTTTGTTATTTACTTATTTATTTATTTACTACACCTTTCTTTGTACACTTAATGGGTTTTTTCTATGATGTATCCAACCTCATAATAGTCACACCCCAAATTCCCAGGACAATTTTTAATACAAAATATGCAACTATTATGCGATGAATTACAGTAATACATTTATATATTGCATTTATCTGTCAATTGCTGAAGGTGATATATTTATTGTGTTGCCTATTCTGCATTAATTTTTTTTTGCAGAATATTGCAATTTTTTTCATATTTGTTTTGCACGAGTTTTAGTGAAATTTGGTTTTCAGTTTGTGTACACAGCGTTCATCTCTCCAACCNTTTTCATATTTGTTTTGCACGAGTTTTAGTGAAATTTGGTTTTCAGTTTGTGTACACAGCGTTCATCTCTCCAACCACTCCTACCCCCTCCCTCGCACAACTAGCTGCTGCGGTGGAATGGTGGTAAGGAGCTGCACGTCAACCCCAGGCACTCTTGACCCTTCCGAAATGAGCCACAAAGGAGAACAAAATTATGAATATTTTAACACATAAGTAACCCTTCTATCTCAAAACTTAACCGATTTATGCACTTAGGGTTCCTCCTCATGTTAACTTGTCAGAATCGTGTAGGCTGTTCACCGTCAATTTGAGCACTTCCGGATTACCTGCTCAAGATCTAATTACTTCACCAACTAATTTTCTNGTAGGCTGTTCACCGTCAATTTGAGCACTTCCGGATTACCTGCTCAAGATCTAATTACTTCACCAACTAATTTTCTCTCTCCTGTAAAATTGGCATGGCCCACAAGAGATCCCATTTTGCTTTCACCGGTTGCAGACCGCCATGAATCCCTTCCCCTGTAGGCATAACATGGGGCTTAACCCCGACACGCGCTGAAACTCCGTTCCTACCTCGGACGTACACACACACTTAGAATTAGAGTAGGTTAGGAAGAAATTGCAAAACGCCAGTTGTTGTTCATCCATCACCTGCCTAACACTTCCGCAAGCATCGATTCTCTGCCGCTTGCACCACCAGCCAATAGTCCCTTGAGAACAAGCAGTATTTCGCCATAGAGACAGTGTTCCCTAAAAGGCGTTCAGACAATACTCGTCACGACTAGACCTGCGACTAACTTGCTGAAGTTAGCTGGAAGCCAGACTGGACAGGGTTAGAAGTGATATGGCTGAGGCCACATGTTCCCACGGGCTAGACCCATAGTTGAGACTGACAGGTAGAGCTTCCCACAAGAGCACCGACAATTGTGAATAAACTCTGGAGCACATTATACCAGAGTTTTTGACTACTTATTGGAGACAGGATATCCCTGCTTGTCAACTCTCAGTTACCCTCCACCCTAGTTGACCCAGTATCCGCACATACCACATCCACAGTGACCGACTGTTAGATATTTTTCCATCTACAGTTCCATATAAGTCAATTGTAATCAATGTTTTCTCTACGGTTACGCCTTTCTTCTAGGGCAATCATTTATCATGCTTCTGGGGAACAGGCGGCTTACAGATTTTCCAGGCAGTTTAAAAGCAGTTTTGTCGTCCACTATTTTTAAGTTTCGATAATTCATTTGACCTTGGTACTTACTGCAGACAGGTCCAATAGCATACGCAAGCTGTGCTTAAGGAGTAAACCCATTCCTACTCCCCATATGTACTGCAACGAGTATTTTCCTTTCAACATTGTCTACATGCATATCAAATCGTTTACAGTGGTTCAATGACTTGACTTTCATCTAAGAAAATTTTATAACGCAACCAGTTTCATATAACTTTTATTTTTATTGAAAAGCGACGCAGCCATGTCACGTCTGCTCTCTCTACCAATACTTTACACTTCAAACCGCTGCTTGCATGTGTTTTCCCCACAATGGATAACTGTCTGATTCATCACATCTCTCTCTTGCATACTGACTGTAAATTTTTTCTCACAGACACTAGCATAAAATGGTATGAAATGAGTTGCTCATCTCAAAAAAAAAAAAGTTTCTGGCATCTTTATCACAATTAAAAATTTTTTTTTTTAGATATTATGTTGTCAACACATNTCAAAAAAAAAAAAGTTTCTGGCATCTTTATCACAATTAAAAATTTTTTTTTTTAGATATTATGTTGTCAACACATCCAAAACCTTCAGAAATTGCCTCTGTCAGTGTCCATTTCTGGACAATTAAATTATCTGTGTAAATATTGAAGAACTTCATCATAGAGAATAAACGCCAAAGACCTAGACATCACCACAAAATATGAAGGAAGTACAATCATTTTGATTGAGATGAAAATACAAGCTAAGGACGCATATGAATTAGGACGAAAATTGTGAGAATTCGCAAGGAGAAAGTGCAATACATGTAACAGTTCGATTAAATATAAATCGTTAATGTTTTCAGAGAAGGTATCCCCTGGGTTGTTAAGTAATGAACTCAAATTACATTCTGGAATAACTACAAGTCCATTGCTGAAGCCTTAGGATAATAGCTTTCCGAAAGGGCCACTTGCAAATAATTACAATGCTTGATGGGCTACATTCACTTATTCGTGTCCAACATTAAATAATAAATAAAATAAATATACGTCCTACTTACTTGATGGCTCATCAGACCAGGAAATACAGAAACTTTCAGATAACATTTGAACTTCAAATAAGATACAAAAAAAAAAATCCCACACTTTCTAATCTTTCAAACTGTAGTATTCACAGGTTCTCTGAGGAGCAGAAATGTTTGCAAGCCACATGCACTCGACACGTTGGCGGCAAATGTGAAGTGTATCTCCTGGTATACCGAGTACTTTCATTGGTAGGTATACTTGGTGAAACTCTCGCAATTTGTCTTCAGAAAGTTCAGCGACGATGGGTGCATCACGGTGCCGCGAGGAGGACAAGTCGTCAGATAAGGAGATGGCAGCTCAGATGGCGAGTGTGCGGGACAGAGTGCAGCAAGGCGAGGACAAGCTGTTTATGGTGAGTCAGAATGTCAAATATCAACCTCTGAAAAATATCACTGCTATTACCTGCAAGTATTTTTTTGACGGGCACACCGAGCGACAAGCATTTGGTAAGTTGGTAATGATGGGGGGNGGGGGGGGGGGTGGAAGTATGTCCAAGTCTTAATGCTGAATTATCTGTGTTTTATGTGAACATTTGCAAATATCGAAATTATTTCTATAGCTTTCTGTTTTTTTTTAATGCATATAACTTTAAGACATGGCAAATTTGTAAAATATTTATTTTCATAATAACTTTACAGTTTAATTTTATTGCAAATGAATAAAGTGGTGACATGCATGACAGTGTTTATTTTACATATGGGAGAAGAATACACGTGTGCATACAAAAACATATTAGGCATGGCTTCCAAAACTGCACAGTTTACAGTGAACAGTTGTGCCGTGGTGTTGGAGAATTATGATTTCTAGCTTATTTCAGATGTGTAGGGACACTTATTTTATAACTACAAAAATAATTGAATTTTTTTGANCACTTATTTTATAACTACAAAAATAATTGAATTTTTTTGATAAAATTGTGTATTTTATAATTTAGTTTTGTGTCAGCACAGCATGCATTTCCCAGTTATTTCGGTCTTATCGCCTTTTACCATACAAACTTGTCTCTATTAATGGAATATATATTAACAGCTTTAATTTCAACAAGCAGCTATGATTTAACAGCAGTTGCACACTTGTGAACAAACTGTTTGAGTGACGTGCACATTATAGTGAAATCCAAATGAGAAAATAATGTGCAGAAGTAAAAACTGCGCCAGAAGAGTCGATAGCCGCTGCACAGAGGGGCTGGGTTGTTCAGTTCGGTAGTGACAGCGGCCGAGAGCAGTTAGGAGAGAGCTCTCAGTGCATGCATATTATCTGTCAAAAAATCTTTAAAGCATGGTACTAGAGAGAGATGTTATCAGTTTGGTGTGCATAGCGCCAGCAGTGTCGCATGGTTCCCCCTCCCTCCAGCGGCAGGTGTTGGAGAGAAGTCATCCGTTTCCCTGACTTCCACGTTTTTAAAGTCTTCCAGACCGGTAGCAACCGACGACATCTCAACTTAAAATGGACGACAAAAGGAGTGACATCCGCGAGGTGAAGCTCGTGGATGCAACTACCATGAGAGATGAGCGTGACGCTGCCAACAGTATCTCTGCATAGTATTTCATTCATACACTGTTGACAGGGTTGCGTTCCCTCTCACGTCCTGCGTGAAGATGGTGTCTGCACCAAGATAATGTAAGTAAATTTATGCCCAAGGGGGTCCTCCCACCCAAACTGCATTGCAGAGTGCTTAAAATACAGTGAATAATTTTTATTACGGGGAAAAAATTTTGAAGCATAGCACATACTTGCATTTGTCGCGATCCGACGTGATGCCTAACAGCAGTGAACAGTCGTCACCTATCGAAAGGTCCTTTGGACTCGTCTGTGGTTTCTGTGGAGCACCATTCGCTGACAGCAAGAATGGGCTCCAACATGAAAGGTCGTGTGTGTGAAACCCGTACAAAGATGCACNGGAGCACCATTCGCTGACAGCAAGAATGGGCTCCAACATGAAAGGTCGTGTGTGTGAAACCCGTACAAAGATGCACTGCAGATCAGCGAGCAGCGTGGCATCACCATCAACTGGAAGGATAATATCCCCAAACACTTTCGCAGCTGTACGGGCGAGATCAGGCAGGTAGCAACACTTTAACTGCAGTTTTTTGCAATGCTGTTTTTACGCATATGAGCCACGCGCGATGATACAAAACGAGCTGCCACTTCAACCCGGACCGGTGTTCATATACTTGCAGAGAATGCAGCAAGGATTTTACGAGAACCAGCACTTTGAGAGCGCAATTGACAAACTGTAGTGGGCCAGCTCCACCTCCTGCTAAACGCCCACGACTCAGCGCAGTTCACAAACAGCCCGTAGCCTTGGTTCAAACCCCTGCACAACCTTAGTGACCAAGAATCGTCGCAGGATCTCGGAAGGTTAATGCTAATGGGTTTGTGGAAGTTGAAACAGCATTCTGATATAATTTGAAAACATATATCACTTAAAACGAGAGCGGNATGCTAATGGGTTTGTGGAAGTTGAAACAGCATTCTGATATAATTTGAAAACATATATCACTTAAAACGAGAGCGGGTCGGAGAAAAATATTTGTACTTTTTGGCTTTAATAGAGAAAAATATAGGTAAACAACTGACTAAAGAAATCGAGGNGTCGGAGAAAAATATTTGTACTTTTTGGCTTTAATAGAGAAAAATATAGGTAAACAACTGACTAAAGAAATTGAGGAGCATGGGCCCTTTCAACATTTGGTTAGAGTGTGATCATGTGAAACCAGAACCATTTGAGGAAAGTGCTAATAAAGACAGCCTTCAAAACCAAAAATGTGGCAGTATTTGAGGCTAGCGATATCGAGAAGGCGGTGAGAAATAGCCTGGAAAACATATGCGAAGAGGAGGAAACGTATGTTTCGAGGGGGTCGGGTGGACATTACAATCAGTCAACCACCTGCAGCTGTGCGTCAAGCGGGACCCACTTCGTGTATCGTCCTACATCGAGCTGCCAGAATCGCCAACAAACAGGAAGGCCGTAATCAACACGAAAAACACCAGTGACCACATGTGTTTCAAGTGGACCGTTCTGGCAGGTTTTGTAGAAGGGAGAAATTGTCAGCACATCGACCATCGCTAAAAAGCCCTCAAATCGAAATTCGACTTTTCCTGCCTCGAATTCCCCACTCCGACATTTAAACATAAAAAAAAAATAATAACAACTGGGTTTTCATTAGTATATATGACATAGACAACGAGAAATTCTACCCGTGCATGTGGCTGAAGGAGAAAAGGGTAAGCACATCAACCCACCCCTACTCACCGCCGAGGATGGGGATGCCCACTATTGCTGTGTACAAAATTTTGAACGTTTGATAAGATCTCAGCTGTCCAGTGAGCATGCAAAGATCCACATATGCAAGAGCTGCTTCACCTATTATCACGATTTGCCACGAATTATGGGACTGTCGGGGCAGCATTGCCTGGAACAACACAAGCAATATTGCAAAGAGAATGCTCCACTGTGTGCTGAAATGCCACAGCCAGGTAAAGATGGACGGCCGCCCGTTTTGAAATTTCGCGGTCTGGCAGCCTTGGCCGAGTACCTGCCTCAAAATAAATTTAACAACGCAACCAAGTTCCTCAGTGGAAGCCAACTGCCTCCTGTCACACAAAAAGGAGTCTTCCCTTATGATTATGTCGATGGCTGGGAGAAGTTGGATGAGCAGCAGCTGCCTCCGAAAGAGGCTTTTTACAACAGGCTGACGGACTCTGGGATCAGCGATGAAGAATACGTCCACGCCCAGAGGGTATCCCAAGAGTTTGGCTGTACTAGACTCGAAAGACTATTCAGAGTTGTACTTGAAGATGTTCTTCTCCTGGTGGGCGTCTTCCAAAATTTCATAAATTTGTGTATGGCAACATACTGGCTTGATTGTGCGCACTGCGTCAGCATGCCAAGATCTGCGTTCGACAACATGTTGCGAATGATGTGGGTCGAGCTAGAGCTTATAACAGACTACGACATGCACATGTTCGTCTGGCGTATAAAAAATTTTTTATATGGAAAAAAAATTTATAATTTTTCCAGGGTTACAAGTGTTTGATGCGCAGCCCGTCCCAAGTTGTGGACCCGCGTGCGTGGTTACAACACGTACGTGGTAAGTTCGAGGGGAAGCGGAACGACATGATCAGCATAGGAGACAATCGCATCCGGAGATGAGGTAAGAGGGGACTAGTTGGGGGAAGGGGGTGGAGGCCTGTCTACTAATAAGCGAACTGGAGTAATTGACTGATTAAATAACCAATAAAAAAAATTTGCAAGGGTGATTATGGTGGCACCTTCGGAAATGTATTTTTTTTAAACAAATTTTTCAATAATAAATTTTTTTAAGTTCTTATGGGATTTTTTAGGAACCTTTCGGGTTCAAGATCATTCAAGGTCACAGGCATGGGGTTGTCAAAACATGATGGCCAGCTGGCGCCTGTCCTAGATTCCCTTGCTCCAGAACGCAGATAAATAGTCTACTACTGTAACAATATACTTAATGTTAGGTTGCAGTGGGGAATGTTGTCAAAATTGAATGCATATTTATAAGTGATATTTGAAAATGTAACTTCAGTGTATAAATTTTCTGTTTTGATAATGTGGCTGAAATATGGCATCGTTAACTCACCGTACGTTAACAAACACAGTGGAACACAGAATCGCCAGATCAGTTATCAAATTTTCTTTTCAAAACAACACTGTTAATAAATGTCCACAGAAGTAAGTGCTTCTGGGGTGAGTCTCTTTTATTTTCACTACTTTTAGAACAACTTAACGTGCAGCAATTATGATGCAATTAAATATGGTACTTCAACGTTCTTTGTACTAGCGAAGTTAAGGCTTCACTGCCATATCTTACGATTGACTATAACCTGCGAGGAGCTCCAAGCCACAGTCGTCAGCTATACCGGCCAATTTTCAATTTTCCCCCAGCACCCTAGTTCGCCACCTGGCAGTTAGGTTCACTACCAACAGCACAACACCCTTCCACTATACTGCAGTGCCCTACAACTCGCCGCCTGATGAAGCTGACCTAGTGAAACGTACGTACGTACATGGGGGTGTGTGTGTGCGTACCTGTCTGTGTGTGTGCACGCACGCGTGTGTACCTGTCGAGAAATACTGCACTGCGAGTGCTCAAATTCCTCTCCTTTTATATATTTATGCTTAACTATGTTTTTATGGCTTATTCAACCAGTTATTCGCACTGCCACACCCCAAATTTTCAAGAAAATTTTTAGTAACAAACTTGCAACCATTATGCGATGAACTGGAGTCCAAATCTATTTTGCATTTTTCCACCAGGTTCTTATATTTACTGTGCTGTCTGTTCTGCATTTTGTTGAGTATTTTTTTTGTTTCATTTTTGCATAACATTGCAATTTTTTGCATAGCGGATTTGTTTTGTTTTCAGTTTCTGTACACACAGTAAAACCACAATGGCTCCCTACCCCCTTCTATTGTTTCCCCACATCTATGGTTTATTCTGTACAGTCAGGAACAAAATTCCCTTTAAAACGAGCGTTAAGATGGTCTGCATGGATAATTTTTTTTGTAGTGTCATTTCCCCACAACCAACACTCCTTATGCTGGTAAACAGTGCTAAAGAGAGTCCACATTTTTTTTAATTTTTATTTTCCCCACATGTGTTACTTTTTGTCCCAGGCGGAGTCTCTAAACTTAGCCCCCAGCTTGCCTTCGTCTCGGCTGGTCTGCCACAAAGGTCGTCGCCGTTAATCTCTGCACTCGGAACAAGACGCTCACCTGCACCGACAGTAAACATGGAAGTTGAGCCACTTTTCCTCTGATGGTGCCATCTTATCAGATGACCATAGATTGCAGCATTAGAGAAAAATAAACTTAATTCACACCACTTCAAGCAGCACAAAGTGTAGGTTTCTTCCAAAACTTGCTTCCACATTCTACAGACAGGGAGAGTTGGACGCCACGCTGCAGAGAGAAAAGAATCTTCAACTTGACGCAAGGTGATAGAATATGGAGCAGGTAAGTGTCTTATATTTGTGTTGTACTCTATCTTAAATGATACACTAAAAGTTTGGGGTTGGCTTGCATTCGGTGTCATCTTACAATCAATTTCACGTAGTACTTTAAGATTTTATATTCTTTATTTAGACAATGATGTGACGTGCTTTTTAATGTATTATTTACAGTATTAATACATTAATACTTTTTTATATAAATTTCCCTATTTATTGTGTTTACTCGTTATAATTTAAAGCTTTTACTATACTCAACATGAAGTTGAATAAGGTTAAAAATGTTATTTTATTGATGTACATATCAGAACCTCATCTACTGAAATTCTGGATGTAAGGAAATTTTTTTGATAGTTGCTGAAAAATTGTAAATATAAAGTCCACTGTATATTCTACTACAATACAGTAGGCCTACATTAAAATTTCTCGGGATACATTTATTTCAGGTTATGTAATAGTTATAAACCATGCAACAGTAGGTTTTTTAACCCCCTCTTAAAGAAATCACTATGATTTTCTGACTACGAATTCTGAAGATGATGTATCTTCAACAGATGAATTACATTTTATAAGAGCATCGCCAATTCATAATTTATATGCATTAAAAAACCGCATAACCCATATTTTACTCATATTTTCCATTATATGGCATGCTGGAGATGCAGTAGTCTATTCACGTTCATAAACAACGATCATCATGCAGCACGTAGATAAACATCCTCGTCCTAGACAGACCATGGATGCCGCACACAAAACATTGTTCTTACTACAGTACAAGAGAGAGACTGTACATAGTTTGTACACACGTCATGTCATAAGCACTTTGTACCGTCACTGTTTTGTGCGACATTTTGCCATGGTTTCATCATCTATGGTTCCATCATCTCACGTCAGGTTAGCATATTTGGAGTAGCTACGTTGCAGCCCTCACACAATGTTTACGTAAACATTGCAATATTCTGCAAAAGTCTGGTTACCATAGTGAGTAAAAAGATCTTGTGGCGTAATGTGTTCTAAAGTCATAACTTAAAAACCGCTAGAAGTTAAAACAAAAATCCAAGGCTTTTGTTGGGACCAAAACAGTTGTTCATTATAACACGAGTATAGCGTACACACTGCAGCCAGGACGGCGTTTCTTCCGCATCCACGCTGCTGAACTGTCCAGTTGTGGGGATTACCCAACCCGTTCCGGATTCGCCCAACTGTTCTTAGGATCTTGGAGCTTGCTTCTTCCTTCACGTATTATAAACACTGAGGGAACTCACTAAGCATACTGCCCACTTTTTTTATTAGCATAGCTGAGATAAGTGAAAAAATGGTTTTGTCCTGAAAATTGCATACATCACAAGTGCATAATACATTTATATTGAAATAATAATACAGTAAATCCTGCTATAAAGTTGTTTTGTCACAATTTACACTGAAGCTGTTTTCCTGGTATTTATCAATTTACAATATGACTCACTGGGTCTGAATTTGACACTGCAGGAATTTTAACAAAAATTCTGCCGAAGGTAATTTCATTGCTCGACTAACAACACAATAAAAGTGAGACTAGTTTTTTTAATGTGCACTTACTCCTCTACAATAAAGTGTGTCAAATATTTTCATACAGTAAAGATATACGAAATATGAAGATTTTTGTGACCTTTTTGAGTATTTGGGAAACTAACCACTGGATTAAACATTGTCCTTATGTCAAAAAAAAACCTTGTATGAAGTTGTTTTGTATAAAGCTGCAATTACCAGGAAGATAACCCCCACTTCACGGCAGGACCTACTACAAACCAACATGATGATCCTACCTTGCTGGTGAGACACTGGCGGAAGTCGGAGGGCATTTCGACGACGGAGACGCGGTCGTGTGGCCTCTTTGGTCCGCTCACAGACGACTGCACGGTGGCCAGGTCGAGGGTGACCATCTCCGAGAACACCGGGTCTTGCGAAGGGTCGTTGAAGTCTCGGAACATGCCGACAGACCGCAGGTAAGCCTCGATGAGCTTCACTTTCTCTTCACCACGATCTGGTCAAACACAGCAAAACCCATTCAAGAAATTCCTTTAAATTATCCTGCTTTGTGGGTTTACGTAATTTTTCCTGATCTATAAATACAGAAGTAATCTGACCATTTCACAAAATTTTTCAGTCTTTTCAGAAATTTTTTACGCGTATTTCACTGTACACCAGAATGTAACAAAAAATTATCAGCATGAAAGTCAGGTCCACAAAAATGTTAATTTGTGCATGAGGAAGAATGAAACTATGAGCAAACAGTAANAATGAGGAAGAATGAAACTATGAGCAAACAGTAAGGCTTCCAGAAGTGCTTAAATAACTGTAAACCATTCATTAAAATTAGGTCACAAGAAAATAACTTAAGATGGCAAGCTGCAATTATAAGACAATGCCATAGTTTCTATATCATATTTTTTTGGAGAAAATCGTAGTCCAGAATTCCCACAAAATATTTGTACATAAATTTCACATTTTTCTGCAGCCAAATTTATGAGAACATATTGTGCATCTTTCCTTAAACCATTCTTTCTTCACACCAACCATGACTTTGGTATTGTCAGTACTAATCGTTATGCCATTTTGGAGAGTAATACTCTGTGATTTTAATGAATCCGAAATAAATGTATCAATATTCAAGCTTAGGGAATCGCCATTCAATACAGGAATACATAACACAGAACTCTGCCATCAGTGCGTCATTATTGTAGATTGTAGGAACCACAGTACACAGTTTGACATTGCTGTTCCTGTTACCATCAGCGGAAAATGAAAATACAATTCTACACCTTACTGCAGCATCAACAGAATACATTTTCCCGGCTTTATCAGTACGATAATGAAAACCGGCAAGCACAAGTAACGCTAGGATGTTGAAACGGCCGTCATGGATAACGGACAAACTATTTTTCTGATTGGCTAACTAGCCTATTGCAAAACACCAATACAGGATGTTCATGGTAAAGTGAGCACTTTTGAGGCCCTAGTTACTCTTTTCTTTCAGCCATTTTTTATCCTTTAACCACCTTTCTAAATAAATACTGCCATGTATGTAATAAACACAGGGTGCATATTTTACTGCACTCGGAAGTTAACGTCTAAGGCTAAAATAAACTATATTTATTGACTATTATTACCAATGAGAGGACTTTCAAAAGTCCCCACTTTACAGTGAATAGCCTATATCCGCAAGTCCTGTAATCATTCTAACCATACGAGGTAATTACTTTAAATCTGACATAATTTTACAAGTTTTGGTTGAAAACTCGGATTACTGGGACTATTAAATTCACAAGTTATGGTATCCACGTATGGAAATTGTAAACCGGCTGTAATTACGAATGTTGTGTAAATAAATGGTATAACGCACTCAAGTCGTGGTATCCATTTACCATAACTTATGTAATCTTGTCTAAATATTAATTTCTGAAATTCAGGCAGGAGTTTCCTGCCTGAAGCAGGAGGGTTGGCAAGTATGAACACCATATTTATATCATCCCCGTGGTATAAGAGTTGCCATTGACAAGTTTAAAGCTAGTTTTATCTTCAGATTGTGAGTAGCAAAGCCAACTATGAACAGCTATGCAATCAACCACTACGTTGGGATGATCGCGTACCAATGGACGCGAAGATGTGCTCTCTCTACGGAAGTACATTGAAATCTCAGTATGAACAAAGTACATCTTTCAAGTACCCTGCAAATGTATCATCACTTAATACTTGTTCAGTATAACAAATTTTTCAGTATTAAATATAAAATTTAAAGTCCCTTTGTGTTACTGTGTATAAAAATTCTATTGTACAGACTTTAAGAACCATCAGCAGGAGTGTGATGCAGAAGGCAAGAACAGAAATAAAAAAATTGCAAAATAGTTTGGGAAATTGAAGGAAGGGACGAAACTAAACCCATTGACACCCAGTGTACACAATGTGTCCATTACGCACGTGTAGGTAATTCTTGGTCTCTACTGCACACTGCGAAGCACAATGACCAATGATCTTAACCTGCGGGGTGAATGATTTGCAACTGGTCTAGGTAATAACCGGTTCATATAACTGTATCTGAGCATATGGCCTACAGCTCATTCATTGACCGTGGCAACGAAACAAATGTTGCATGGACTTAAGTACAGGACGCATCATAAAATATCTTGTTTGCAACACCTGCAAACCATTAATTAAAGTGGGCCTGAAAGGGTTAAAAGGAAGCACAACAAATCCTGTTGAAAACTGAAATCTCGCCAACACGAGCCAGATAAAACGCTTGGCCACTCACTCGTCTGCCTGAGGTAGGCCATGCCGACGTCGTCGATGGGGAAGAAGCCCACGGTGGCCCCGTACTCCGGGCACATGTTGCTCACCGTCGCTCTGTCTGCGATGGACAGCTCTCTCACGCCTGGACCGTAGAATTCCACAAACTTGCCCACCACTCCAACTTGCCGCAGGTGCTGCGTGGGGGGAGCCATTTTTCCAGTTAGTAACATTAATAAGCAACAAGTTAAAAAAAAAATAATGCACTAGAGTGGCTACCAAGTAATACTCTAAAAAGTCTTGCAAACAACTAAAACACAATTAAATGCTAAAGTATATTTTTAGTTGGGAGTCGAAATTTTTTTTTACCAGGCATTATCTCAAAAGATTTTATTCCTTGTCCAGTAATAGCCATTGAGTGAATAAACTTTTATGTACGGAAGTGGAAGTGAATTGTATAAATTTTATAAGTGCGGTTACCAAAAGCAGTTTTGAAAACAGTCTGCAACCATTAGCAATTTCTGTAAGGTGAATGTTCACTACGTATTTCTTGGTTTATAATTTCTGAGACGTACGTGTACTCTGCTAGTATGGTGGAGGTAAGACCACACGAAGGCGAGTTTTAATGCATTCAATACTGTCTTGCACAAAGTAATGATTGCTCCCACACATCTTAAGTCTCGGACACGTAAATCAAGTCCTGGTTTGAGGCACGCTTAACCACAGAGGCACGGACACTGTTTTGTACACTCCTTTTTATTTATATTTGTCATAGCACAAACAAAATGTGGCATTTGCGCGCGGCAGCACTTATCTGGCCGCAGGCAACCACCCCAAAAAAAAAAAATCAGCATGCATAAACAACTCCAGTCTGACTCGCATACGAATGGCGCCCTTCAGGCAATGTTATCTCCGGGAAAAAATACAAGAGCTACGTGGGAAAATACCACAGATTGTAGTTTTCATAAACTTATGCGGTGCTAACACCATTTTCAAAGAGGGTAAAAAAGACAAGCCCTAAGCAAACATATATCGACCTGCAAGTTTTTTCTATTATTTTTTTTTTATTATTTCGATAATTTAAAGACAAAAATGTTGGTCTAAATAATTTCCAATTGTCGAGGTTTTATTGTATTGCCAATCACTGTTGCTATGCATGCAGTATTTAGCACGTCACGCTCTGATAATGGCACAGGAAGGAGAGAAGACAACTTGCGACCACTTCCTTTCACATATTTAGCGTCCCGCACTTCAGGCGTGAGCCAGCTACAGTTTTTTACGTTTTCCACCAGTTGTTTTTATTTATTGTGTGGCCCATAAATTCGGTAGTGGCACAACCTCTAGTATGTCATTGCTGCATGTTAACGAACATATATTAAATAACTTTAAATTGTGACTACTTGCATTTTGCCTATTTAATTTTTTCGTTTTTTTTTTTCTGACGGTTCTCAAGAATGTTGTTGTGACATGGCCGCACTCGCTAGATCCGTGCTCGTCAGATAAAGGTTTTACTCTATATTTTTTTAATTGAAAATGGTTGTCACCACTTTCGATAAATGTGTAAAAATTGCAGCAGAAGTAAAAGGTCATTCTTTTTATGGCAGTTTGTATGTTGAAACCAAGAATAAATTCGAGATTTCATCTTTTCCCTATATATTTGTAAGTAAAAACGAACAGGAATGTCGGCAAAAACCAAAACAAACTGGTGCAAGACACGGGACAATGTGAGACAGGGGAAGTATGCTGGAGCTCTTACCTTGGTGATGGTGAGAACGAGGTCAGTGGAGGTCGCGTACTGGCTCAGTGTGCCGACTATCTTGTATCCCACCACGTGGGGTACAAGCATCGTGATGGCTTGCCCCAGCATCACAGCTTCTGCTTCTATGCCTGCGCAAGCCAACGAGCGTTAAGTAACAATTCGCATGCAGCTAAAACATCGCAATCAAACCAAACTTCATAGGGCTGTTGAAATATTTGGTATACCAAGTGAAAACTATAAATTACAACTTTCATTTCATTTCGGTACGAAATCTGGTCGCCAAAGGTTGTAACGAAACAAGAATCCTCTACTTTGATTAATATTCTGGTGTTTAATGCAGTATGTTCATTTTGTGCACCAGGAAACCAAATTTTTGTTTGTAAATCATCTTGTTTATTTTAGTTACTTTAAAATAACTACATAAAATGGAAATTTAAACATAGGCAAGAACCCCAGTGGTAATTACTTCATATCTTCCATTTTTTTTTTGGTTTGGTTAGGCAAGAGGTTTGTTATAATCCCTGATTTTCCCTGGCCATTTTCAATTACTTTTACAGGTTTTTTTTTTTTTAATTTTTCAGGCCTGTAGCAGCCCTAGTGAAATTAACCGAGGATGGAGTAGTGGCGGAACGCAAGGGCAGTAAACAAATACGGTTCACCTTGGTGGGAGGCGTACAGTAGTACGACTAACAACACCATGGCAGCTCCTGGCAACACACTGGACTTGGACTTCGAGGACAAGGGATCAATCCTCACTCTGGCCACACTGATTTTGATTTTATAGCTTTCCAAAAATCACTTTATTTAAATGATGAGATGACTCATAATTACGGATAGGCAAATGATGGGATAGTTCCTAAACACAGGCCACAGGCAATCCCTTCCAAATCTATTGATTGATTCAACAAATGAAGTTGAAGTGTTCAGTTTTATATTTAAAAAAATAATTATTGAACCTCAATGTTTTACTCGCATTACTGGCCACAAACATTTAAGTAAACCCTTAACTTAAGAGAGTGTACGAAATTAACATGTGTCAAATAGCCATCATTAACCAACACATGACATTGACCTTCCACATAAAACCCTGCCCGCAGTTAACACACATTTCAACATAACAATTTGCCACAGTTACTATTACAGAAATGCTGGCAATAATTTGTGGAAAGAAGTCATATTATGACACGAATTTGAATGAATATACTGCTTAAACTGTTTCTTCAGGTGGTCCTCAGAAAAAATGTCCTGTGAACATCTGTCCAACGCAACTTGCCTCCAACACCCCAGCCGAGAACGCCGAGCCCGTTGATCATGGTGGTGTGGGAGTCCGTGCCAACGACGGAGTCCGGGTACAAGACGCCCTTGTCCGAGAAGACCACTCGGGCCAGGTACTCGAGGTTCACTTGGTGGCNACGACGGAGTCCGGGTACAAGACGCCCTTGTCCGAGAAGACCACTCGGGCCAGGTACTCGAGGTTCACTTGGTGGCAGATCCCGGAGCCCGGCGGCACTATCAGCATGTTGGTGAAAGCCCGCGCCCCCCACTGCACACACAACTCGAAATTAATACGCAGTAGACCCTCCTTACAACATCTTTCGTGGGGAGTGTTGAAAAATTAAGGAAAACTTTACAAGCAGGAATTATGCAGTTGCAGGTGCATATCGAACAAAATAAACTCCAGTTTTATTACTGGTCTAAATACTGCTTCTCTTCAGTTTTGAAACACACAGTTAAATCAAATTTTTGGATTTCAGTTTCTGCGTACATAAATAGATTACTGAAGTACGTTTATCACACAGGTGGATTTAAGGTTTTACAACCGACAGCAAAAATGGTTTCTTACTTTAGTGAATGTTAACACTAAAAATTTTTCACAACCAAATCTAAGATTAGTTACGTATTTTAGAATTAATTTTGGGAACAAAAACTTTACCTCACATTCACAAGGCTTTTGCACTTCAACCAAAATTATAATTTCTAACAGGACCTCAATTTTATTTCCCCCTTAAATACAATTGACTCCCTATCTACCATTATTCCGGGGACTGNGACCTCAATTTTATTTCCCCCTTAAATACAATTGACTCCCTATCTACCATTATTCCGGGGACTGTCAAAAAATTTCCATACATGCAGTATTTCAGTAGATGAGGGTTCTGACATGTACATCAATAAAATACAATTTCTGACATACTTCGTTTTGAGTATAATGAGAGCTTTACATTATCTGTGAATAAAGTTTAGCTAAATAAACACAATAAAAATAGGATTAAAAAAAAATTATTATTGTAATAGCATTACTGTAAATAATACAGTGAAAAACATTTCAGCTTAACTCGTTTAAATAAAGAATATATCATCTCAAAATACTGTATATAATTGATTGTAATCCACACCAAAGCAAGCCGACCTAAAACTTTCAAATACTCTGAAAATGAAAATAATATGACGCTGGATGAAAGTCAAATTTTGAATGTCCCGCGTGCATACGATCAGCTGAGAAAGCGTTGAGAGATTGTTGATAGGGCAGTGTGCTCTACTCCTCCCCTCCGCCTCATGTTGGCGACACTGAGCGCATGTGGCAAATGTCTGTCTTTCAAAGTAATTAATTATATTTCACTGCAAAAAACTGAAATAAACAAATAAGTCTATTAAAATTTATTTCTTCACAGTCTTTAATAATTAATCATCCAAAACACGTCCTCTGATTTTCTCTGCACAAGTCACGCTGTACTCTGGCTCTGTGCCTACCCTCTATTAGACAGCAAAAGGTGCAGATTAGGCCCTTACATTGAGTTAAATTAATACTTTGTTTTAAAATCAAGTTGATTTTGAGTCCAGGCGTGTAAGGGGTAACGCCTGAGAGAGGAAGTGCTTTTTATTTTGCTACGCAACAAAAAGGCACGTAAGGGGAGGAAGGACGGTGTGCAACAGAGAGAAAGAAAGAGCATAAGCGAGAGAAGCAAGGTCGTCAGGCTGGTCGCTAGGTAACCACTTCCCCTCTCATCAGGCATGTAAGGGGAGGTAGCAAGTCCAGTGTTGCCAATTAAAAAATTTTAAAGCTAAATCTAGCTTTTTTTAAGAAAGCAGTTGCTCCATAATATTCTCTGTAGCTTTCAACTATATTTTTAGCTATAAAAATTATTTCTTTAGCTATTTTCAGCTTTTTTTATTTACACAAAGAATTAATATTTTTGTGTGATTCCCCTCATGCCAAAAGATTACATAAGGCCGCTAATTTGTAAAGTCATGTTTATATATATATTTTTTTATCTTACGTGTCCACACACACTATCCAGTTCTACTGATTTCCACAAAAATGCTGAAGTTTAATATGAATTGCATATTACCACCCCTCCCACTTATTGATGTATGGCANACTGATTTCCACAAAAATGCTGAAGTTTAATATGAATTGCATATTACCACCCCTCCCACTTATTGATGTATGGCAGTCCCAACCCGGCTCTATAAAAAAAAAAAGAGTCAAGACAGGGAAAGAGCTATCAAGTTAATCATCTTCTCAGCTTTCAGAAATGTGTAGTGTTATAAAGCATCTTGAAGATTGTATTACAGGACTTTCCAACAAGTAAGAGTGTCCACTTTCCTCTGCTGATTAGGGAACAAGGAGTTGAAAGAATTTTTTCATCATACTCTTGAGTTTGAAACATTTTGTCGCTGCTTTCCTCCCAGTGTTACTCTGAGCGCAGACGGAATCATTTCTTTCCGCAAAAGTTTGTGTTTTAAATTACGCAATTTTGAGCTATGTTTTTCTTACAGGATTTAGTGGTGTAGCTCACTGAGTTGGAATAGGTAATACATAGTCTGGTTTACATGACTCAGTAGTAATGTTTATATACGTGTGGTGTGTTCGCAGTTGGGTTTAGCTATTCATTATTTGGTTTTATGGAATGTATTCTTAATAATTAACAATGCCTCTGAGTATGAATTTGGACTTTTTGATCAAAGAAACTCACAACTGGTTCTTCTCTCATTCCACTGCACGGCAAGTCGCTTACAAAGATTTGTACAAAGTCGTAAATTGTGATGAACGACCACTAAAAATACCACAGATGAGCAACACACGTTGGATTTCAATTGAACCAGCTGTTAGCCGAATTCTACATCACTGGAGCGAGCTCAACTTACGTTTTGATTTATCAAGACGGAAAGAAAAATGTTGTACTGCTGAATTGCTCTTCTCAATGTATGCAGACCAACAAAATCTTTTGCTTCTTCTTTACTTGAAACCAATTTTGGTTGAAATTTAAAACACAAAACAAGTTATTTGAGTCCGAGAATGCTCACCCAACAAAGTGATCACGTGACCTGATTCAGTTGGTGGTATCGGTACTCATACGCATTTGAATTCCTACAGCAAGAATCATCGACCCACTTGTTACTTCAGTTGAAGGTAACTTGGACTTTTAGTCCTTACTTTGGTTTCGAGTTCGAGTCAGCTGTAAAACCAACAAAAGAATTCTGCGAAAAAAATTGTAAAAAAAAAAAAACTTTGCCTGGAACATGCGTAGAGCGAGCCTCGTGAGTTAGGCTGGGGATAGAAGTGGTGACTCGTGCTATCTCCCCCTTCCCATGTGCTGCGCACTCTAATCTGCGTTTAGCTTGCTAGATTAGATACTAGGCAGAGAAACCCTGATAGCTCACATTTTACAACCAAACCCTTTGCCCTTCGTGATTAGCTAAAAGGACTCCAGTTCCTCTGTGCCGCACTTGCAGGCTTTGTGAGCCAGCCATTTTAGCCTGTTTGCGAGATCTTCGATTTCTATATACTTCTCGTGGTAGTAATGCTATTTTGTAACGACTGTTTTTGACTTTCCTTTTTGGATCCCGACTTCGGATTGAGTTTGGAACTAACTAGATTAATTATTGAGCAATTGTATTAAGATCTTTTTACAGTTTCGTTTTTCGGTAAGGACGCCGATGAGATGTTAAGCCCGTCGAAATATGTCGCCAAACTGCTCAAGCATAGATAATAAGAAAATTATTGATTTTGCTGTAGAATTTTTTATTACTGCAGTG
>NQII01009042.1:0-58776 GCA_002778355.1 Clitarchus hookeri
CGCTCCATGTGTGTTTGTTCCTGCGGAAGAGTCTTTGATTATATTTCGGGAGGTTGTGGGTTCGACGCAGGTTAGTTGTTCTGAAGATGGTTTTACCTCAGTGTTAGTCCTTTTCTAGGCGAACACTGTTGCAGTAATTTAGTATGAAGCCTTCTAGTAACTAATAGCTATGCTAAGTTACTGATTAACGTTGGCGTATAACGCCGCACATTTCATTGTATTTTATCAATTGCCATATGTCCAACAAACTATCGTTCTTTATTTGACTGATATATTGGTTTAGTTCATTAAATAGCAGCCATTTATGACGTCGTGATCTCCTTAATATGTTGTTAAATACGCAAGCAGCCATAGTAGAAATGATCAAAGGGTAAATTTGCGACCGTTGTACGCGAGTTTTAAGCCTTCACACTTAAATCTGTTGCCGACAGCCGAGTTAGCTGAGGTGGTGGTAAGCTTTCAGACTTGTATTCGGGAGGACCTGGCTTCAAATACCGGTCCAGCCATACTGTTTTTGGCTTCCTATAGTTCCTTAAATCACTCTAGGGCCCAGTGATTCCCATAGTTCTATGAACCGCGACCCATTAAAAAAAAATGCCAAAATTCAGGACACACTTTAATGCCTCATTCGAGAAACGTACCGTTTCGCTGTTCCATCAAGTTCACATTGTATTTCTTACAGCGTACTCTGCGAAGTATTTTACGTCTGATTGACAGTTTAATTGCCATGTGTGTAGGTTCTAAATTATAACATTTATAACTCATGCATAGGTTTGTGTATGAAGTTATATTTTTCGGGGCCCACCAAATTTTAGTCGGCGACCCACCAGTGGGTCGCGACCCAAACTTTGGGAAATATAGCTCATGGCGAATGCTGGGGTGTCTCTTTACAACAAGCCACGATACATTCCTTCTCCATCTTGTTTGTTCCGAGCAGCTTGCTCCGTCTCAAATGACTTCGCTGTTGACGGGACCTGAAGTTCAACTTACCTGTTAACAACGATTATTGCGTCAAATCACTGGCATAATTTCTAGGTGTAGTCAATTCATGGTTACTTACAACTTTCCTGAAGATCTGCAGATGTTCTACTGCCACGATATGCCTCCGTCTCATGCAAACTAAGCTTTACCGAGTCTAGAAAATTACACCTAAAGGAAAACGCACCGCATTTGCGCGCACTCAGTGTAATAATATTTCGCAAAAGAACTATTTCTTACTAGGCATTACCAACACACACATTTTCTTACTGTCTTTATTAATATCAACAATAAACTGAATATTATAATGTATAGTTACAATATAAGAAAAATTTCAGTTTAACAAAAATTATGTAGTTTTGTGTCAACGCAAGCATAAAACGCTTGTGTTTCATGGCATTTTAAGGAAGCAACCAAAGACGTCTTACAAGGGGTGTTTTTTTGAAGGTTTGATTCAAAACGTGCGCAGATACCGTGAGTAGACTACAAGGTAAACTTACTCCAATGTAATCAAGGAAAGTCTTCGTGATTGACACGAGTTCACTGCGTTGCTAGTGACGTTCAGTGATTTGTGGTGAGATGTGATGTTTCGAGGTATTGATCACCAGTGAACTGGGCTCAGCTGTCGGTTGTTAAATGCAAATTAACTGAAACGGTGTGATGTGCACCGGGTTCTAGTCCTGGGCAAGGCATGGGCGTGAATATGTTTACACTTCTACCGGTCATCCTCAATGGGCATTTATCACATTTAACTCTCAAATGTCAAATAAACACCTCTACTACGAAATAAAAGGGAGATTTTTGGGTGGCTCTTAACATCCGGTCCTGAGAGCCGATGACGAAGCGAGGTGACAATATGAAGAAACGCTGGAATGCAAGGACGGGGAAAACTGAAGATCCCGAGAAAACCCGCCTGCCGGCAGCACCGTCTGGCACGATTCCCACGTGCGAAAATCTGGGTATCCAACGCGGTTTGCCTTGATGGGAGATAAGTTCTCTGACCGCTGCACCACAGCGACCTCTTACGAAATAAGAATGAAAATAGGTAAAATTGAACAGAGATATTGCTGCGGAAGTTGTGGAGTCATGCTTGCGCGTCTGAGGGACTGCTGCCTGACTTCCGGCAGGAATAATTTTTTCATAAAAGTTGTGTATTTTTAACATCCAGTAAATGTATCGCTCAAAAATTTGCTTGATTGATCATGTATTGGTTACTTGTTGGAAAACCTACTGTCAGCATCATGTGGTTTGTAAACTTTGGTTGGGCCAACACTGCATAATCATCATAAAGTTACTAATATAAAATATANGCGACCTCTTACGAAATAAGAATGAAAATAGGTAAAATTGAACAGAGATATTGCTGCGGAAGTTGTGGAGTCATGTTTGCGCGTCTGAGGGACTGCTGCCTGACTTCCGGCAGGAATAATTTTTTCATAAAAGTTGTGTATTTTTAACATCCAGTAAATGTATCGCTCAAAAATTTGCTTGATTGATCATGTATTGGTTACTTGTTGGAAAACCTACTATCAGCATCATGTGGTTTGTAAACTTTGGTTGGGCCAACACTGCATAATCATCATAAAGTTACTAATATAAAATATCGTTTTTAAAACAATGTTCCAAAAATGTTTTTTCTTTCAATTCCGTCTAAATACTAATGTGCTGAAACCATGTTTTGAACGCAACAGTTTGTAATTGTTACTTTTTTGTTATGTGGCGTCAACTTTGTGTTCTATTATGTAAACATAGGATATCATAAATATGTTATAAATAATAGGTCAACAGTGCTCGTCAAGATATACATTGCATGCTTTGACTGAACAAAAGGCTCAAAAAGTTATATACAACATACTGGAAAGCACTTGAGGCATAACCATTTCCGTAGTAATTAACGTAAAATTGTACGTGAATGTTAATACAGAAACAGGCCCCGGTAATGAAGTAAAACGGACCTGAGCTTCGTAAATACAAAATACGGAACGTATCCGTATTTCCAGCAGTTTCGGGAATGAACCGTGCTGATCATACATGATGTGTTCTTCGCTGCTGTAACTAGTAAATTACCGTTTCTATGCACAGGTTAGTATATTTGCGCCATTTTAAACTATTATTTAAAATATTAAAAAGTAGCACGAGCCGTCTACTGCAGTTAGCAGCTATTCAAACACTCTAATATGATCAGAAACCGAAAGTCTGTCTCGCTTGCTTCCGAATTTATATTATGTTAAAATCAGCTTATGGTATCAAGATTTAATATAAGCTATTCACTGTAAAGCAAGCACTTTTGAAAGCCCTCTCATCGGGAATAATATTTAATGAATATATTTTATTTTAGCCTTAGACTTTAAATTCCGAGTGTGGTGGAATACACACACTGTGTTTGTTACTTATAAGTCAATATATATTTTAAAAGGATGTTTAAGCACAAAAAACCACTGAAAGAAAAAAGTAACTAGGGCCTTAAAAGTACTAACTTTACAGTGCACAGCCTATAACAGAGTGGTACACGGTGAAACAAGCAACAAAGCAAACGTTTCTTCTCTACACACTGGTAAACACCCGCATAACAAATTCAACATTTCTCGTGTAATTTATTTTTATAAGACGGAAATACATAAAATAGAGTATCTAATCGTCANATTCCGAGTGTGGTGGAATACACACACTGTGTTTGTTACTTATAAGTCAATATATATTTTAAAAGGATGTTTAAGGACAAAAAACCACTGAAAGAAAAAAGTAACTAGGGCCTCAAAAGTACTAACTTTACAGTGCACAGCCTATAACAGAGTGGTACACGGTGAAACAAGCAACAAAGCGAACGTTTCTTCTCTACACACTGGTAAACACCCTCATAACAAATTCAACATTTCTCGTGTAATTTATTTTTATAAGACGGAAATACATAAAATAGAGTATCTAATCGTCANCATAACAAATTCAACATTTCTCGTGTAATTTATTTTTATAAGACGGAAATACATAAAATAGAGTATCTAATCGTCAGAGAGGTTCGATGAATTCACGGAATGTTTGTGAACTTAACGGAATGTCCGCAACATAATTAAACGAAGGGTGTGTAGCATTACAGATTTGCGAATTCGCATGGACATTTTTTTATATTGGCCATTCACAGTTAATTTAGCACATTTTAAACTAACTTTAGAAAAATGTTACTGCCACTACCTGTATATATGTATTTCACAACGGCATGCGACCAGTAAAGTTGGTAATGACAGAAGGGAAGTAGTCGCAAGTCCTAACGTTACATTTCAATTGTTAGGAAAACATCTGTAAATACTGAAATTATTTATTTTGCATTCTGATTTTTTATTGCATATATGTGTAAGAATATGGAAATTTGTTAAATATTTTCTTTTATATTGTTTTCTCAGTTTTCATAAACCGACTCAAGAATAAAGCGACCAGGCCCATGGCAACGTTTATTTTACACGTGGCGGAAGAATACACAATGCGCATTCAAGTAGCATTTAAGCAGGACTTTCCAAAGTGCCCAGCTCGCCGTGAACAGTTTCCAACAGAGAGTTATGAGTGTGGCGGCTCCACGCTCCCTCCGTGGCAATCTGGCGAGGTCACACTCGAAACGTGGCGGACACTGCGGAGGCTTCTCTCGGAGTGTTCTTGTTTCCCTCGCCATTTATTTCCATCGGCACTTTACCCGAAGGTATTGCATACCACGCTTTAATAATTATGAGCACCTGCAAGGTTCCACTTAAAAACCACCTCGTGTAAGGTTGTGGGTGAGTGGAGGATATTTGGGCTGATCTAAACAGCGAGGACTTTAGAGCAGGCGAGGGTGATTGTGGTGAGTATGGAGCAGCGCCGGAATGAAGGGGCAGGGTAAACGGGAGATCCACGAGAAAACCCGCCGACCAGCGGCATCGTCCGACACGACTGAGTGACCCGGCCGGGCATTGAACCCGGTTCCCCTTTGTGGAAGGCGAGCAGGCTATTCGCTCAGCTACCGTGACCCCTTCGTAAAAGGTAGGTAAGGCTTAACGTCTCGTTGACAGTGAGGTCATAGGAGACGGAGCAAGTTTCTCAAAGAAGCAGAAACGGGGAAGAAATCGCTCGTGGCCTGAGGTAAGGAACCAACCCAGTATTCGCCTGGAGTACGGTTAATTCTACTCNGAGAAAACCCGCCGACCAGCGGCATCGTCCGACACGACTGAGTGACCCGGCCGGGCATTGAACCCGGTTCCCCTTGGTGGAAGGCGAGCAGGCTATTCGCTCAGCTACCGTGACCCCTTCGTAAAAGGTAGGTAAGGCTTAACGTCTCGTTGACAGTGAGGTCATAGGAGACGGAGCAAGTTTCTCAAAGAAGCAGGAACGGGGAAGAAATCGCTCGTGGCCTGAGGTAAGGAACCAACCCAGTATTCGCCTGGAGTACGGTTAATTCTACTCNAACGGGGAAGAAATCGCTCGTGGCCTGAGGTAAGGAACCAACCCAGTATTCGCCTGGAGTACGGTTAATTCTACTCAGGTTAGTATCAAAACGAGATGTCTACTGAAAGAGTTCGACATAGGGAAAATTGCAGCCACCAAGGTGGTTATTGTTAAGCTGGCGTTAAATGGAGAAATTCTATATATCTTTTGTGCAAAAGTTAGTGTTTGGCTCGAATTGTGATATATATTTGCCACAAACAAAATTTTAAGTATTATCTTTATTCTGTAACTATCATTCCCACTATCGAGTGGTGTAAACAAGAGAAAACCGTAAAAATGCAACTGCATTTAGTAGTTAGAAAATTAGTATTGTAGCGGGACTAGAGGACTGGCGGCGGCCACCTTCGATGACGTCACGAGTCAAAACTCCTGATCTTGCATTCCTTCCTGACGGCGGCCATGTTTTCAGCAAGTACCAACGGCCATCTTGTTCCCTACGTCATTCTCTTGCATTCCACCCTAATTTCTTCTCTACTTCATGCTCTTGCATTCCAAACTAGGTGTTTTCTCCTAAACTTTCCGAAGGTACGCGAGGCTCTCCAAAAATGGCCTCGCCCCGGCCAGTCCCTGCCACGACGCCCCGACTGCGGTCGAAAGGATTTCCTCTCTGATTGGCTACGCGAGGCTCTCGAAAGAGTCACGCTCTTGCAAAGTCCCTGCTACAATGCCTCGACTGGCCAGTGGCCATTTTGTCAGCCGGTGCCGATGGCGGATTTTTTTTTCCTTGCCAGTCAATGCCACAACGACCCAACTGTGGTATACCACTTCATAACTTCGCTATGTAATCGCACGTNTTTTTCCTTGCCAGTCAATGCCACAACGACCCAACTGTGGTATACCACTTCATAACTTCGCTATGTAATCGCACGTCGTTTGTTGGGAGGTGTTAACCTGTTCTGCAGAACACTTCACTGTACGCATTATTCCATACTACCCGTGTGGTTCGNCGTTTGTTGGGAGGTGTTAACCTGTTCTGCAGAACACTTCACTGTACGCATTATTCCATACTACCCGTGTGGTTCGGAGACAAATGAGGCCATAAAGATGAGGGTGCTGTGTTGTCGTGCACACTACGGTGCCGTGCTCAGGTGACCACTAGAGGTGTTTCGTAAGTCAGAGAAGATATTTCGAGGTTTCTTAACATGGATGCCTCGAGAGCCGACGAGGCTGAAGCAAGGTGAGTATGGAGCAGCGCCGGAATGCAAGGGCGAGGGAAACGGGAGATCACCGAGGAAACCCGCTGGCCAGCGGTATCACCCGACACGATTCCCACATGGGAAAATCCGGGAGCGACCCCAACGGGAATCGAACCCTGTTCGCCTTGGGGGTAGGCGAGTAGTCTGACCACTACACCACCGCTGCCGCGGAGGTGTTTCGTTTCCAATACCGCCGTCACTCAGTTCGTGACACCGCGCACAAGTGGCTCGATGCCACAGAAATAATTCACCGTAGAGGGCGCAAGGAGGCTGTACTGCATAGCCACCATTCTATTCCAACATTGGAATTCTTTCCAGACAATAGATTATCAAAAACAGCATGGTTATGATTTTAGTCTAGAACACTGTTTATTTATGTAAGTGCTTCGATATGTTTGTAAATTTACTTTAACATAGTTTTCATGTAACTAAAATATATTCAAATTAGCTATAGTGTGCCAGTCAAATGTATAAAAGGGTGGGTCTGTTAAAAATTCAAATATTAAAATACATACGTTTATCACTACTAACCATGTGATTTTAAAAATTAGCCTATGTTATCTGTTATTTATGCTCGAAGCACATTATAATCTTGAACGTACCGTCTTTGTCAGCATTTCCGATTTTGAAGCTGGGTTCGCGTTTTAAAATTTCAGTGCTAACTTTAGAACTATGCCGTGCATATAAGATCTCAGTGTGTGTCGTTCAACGGGTTGGTTCAAAATATAAATTATCCTGTATTGTGCGTGGTAGGGTTTTAGTTAAGATTTAAAAGAAATTATATATTATATCTTAAATAAAATTTGTGGTGCGGTGACTAATGAGTAGAGAACAGTCAGTGTTTTTTTCCCGGGAAACTCTTATATAAAGTGATGTTAACATCCAAAATATTTTTAAGGCATGTGTATATTCATGTTTATAATCATATTTCTGAATAAAGTCCAATTTGATCAGTTTCACAGCCAGATAGTGACTGTTTTGGGGAACGATGTGCTCATATTAGTTTGTGCTACACGAGTTCATGTTAGCAATATGTATCAACCATAAGTAAACAGGACAGGATTGTCGCAAGTTTAAGTTGGTTGAACATAAAAATTATTGTGCGAGATTTGAGTCGTAAATCCAGAAGATGTAGTTTCGTGTGCGAGAACTGCGGTTATTGCATAATTATTATTGAATTATTTTTGAGCAGCAAACCCAGCTATAGCTTATTCACGATTTCTTCCTATTTTTTAGAGTCAAGCCTTTACAAATATTGCGTCTTTCATGAGGTGTTTGTTTCTTTTCTAAATATGTTATGTACCACAAGAGTTATGCACTTATGTTAACGTAAAGGTATTTTATTTCTAGTGATGTTGACCTTTAACTCATATTTTACTTCATAAAATTATAATATTTCTTTAGTCTACTAATAAAATCAGAAAGATAACAGGTATGGTGGTAGTGAACCTTGAGTGTGCACGAATGCGGTGAGTTGTCCCTTTCGTGTAAATTTTTTAGACATAGTTTATCTTTGTTTGCATGAGGCGGAGTGATGGCCTGGAAGCATAAATCAAGCAGTGCTTGAGTAAATTTGGATGTAACCGCGAATTGACTGTATACGCTTCTACGGAAAGTCCAACTGTCGACCCTGCTGAGGAGGGTCTGTGGTGTGTCTCACGAAGGGGCTACGCCGGGCCCGCGCGAGATTAAAATTCACGGCCAATAATTAAATTCTGCCATCGACGTGCGTCGGTCGCTGGGACGAGCGCCCCACGCCGCAGGAAATCTCTCCCGTCTCGGGCGTCATGGCGAGACGGCAAAAACCAACCCCGGGTGGAGTTCCCCCCACTCCCCTGCACCAGAACCTCCTCGATATTCCTGCGGAAGACACCGGAAGGGCGGTAGCTTCTTCGNAGTTCCCCCCACTCCCCTGCACCAGAACCTCCTCGATATTCCTGCGGAAGACACCGGAAGGGCGGTAGCTTCTTCGCGCCGCCACTTTCATGAGGTCGCCGCAGGAAAATTTATTCAGAGGAGCAGGTGGCTCCGAGTGGGAAGAGCACGTGATGAACTGTTGAAATTTTCATTGCGTAAACATCATAACTCCCCCGCGCTCGTGTGTTTACTATTTCCGTTTCGTTTTCAAGGTATTATAATACCTGTAGCATTTGTTTACGTCAGGTATCGCAGGGATTCTCACTAAGTAATATACGCCGTTGATAGGAACTGTAAAATTCACGTTATTTTCTGGCATCACGCAGTCGTTCTCTGTGCTATACACGTTCGAGTCGGTGCCACTTGTTTATTGGCTTCTGCAGCAGTGATGATGCATTTCCCCTTTTGTCTTGGTTGGATGTGATTGGGCCCCGGTTTTTGTAAGTTGCTTGCTATTGGTCCAAAGCTGTCCAGGGCACGTCCGGACAAACTGTAGTCCAATGTCAAGCACAATACAATAGCAAGAGTGTTTGAAGTCTAGTCCGTCTAGAAATAATAATTGCCTAAACTTGCATAATCCTTTCTGTCACAGAAATGTTTTATTGATGATGTATTTGGCAGCTGCAATTTATAAGACAACGGAACACATGCTCAACGATGCACTAGAAAACAAAATAGTTACAGGAAGCATTGAGACCGTTTAAACGACAGCCATCTGATGGGTTGGAGGTACCATCTAAATATTGTAAAAAGAGACTGTAATTCCGAAATAACGGTTTTTTTTATCACTGTGAGTGATTGTATTTGCTACTTCTCATAAGGTTGCTACACCAAACCACTGCATTCCTGCTACAAAACAGNATCACTGTGAGTGATTGTATTTGCTACTTCTCATAAGGTTGCTACACCAAACCACTGCATTCCTGCTACAAAACAGAAGATAGTGGTGCCAAAAGAAAAACTTTAACAATATTTAGATTGTTGCCAGAACAATAAGGATTGTAATAGCCGAACACAATATTATTCTATTTCTGCTACTCTCAAACTCGATTACATAAAAGTATAAGAGGATTTGAGCTACTTTATATATTTAGATGTGTTTCGATTTATTGACAAAAAGTGTTTGAATGTTGCTGTCACGTACAGCAGTAGTTGTTATTATCTAAAATTAACAGAAATATAAAGTATTACTAAAATGTTTGAAATAAGATACACTTTGAAATATTAATAGGTGCTTTTATAGAAATGAATTTCTTTTAAAATAAAATTTTTGTATTTTATCTTAGTGTTAGAAGTAACCAACTATTAAAAATGGAATCTACGGTTTTGCTTATGTACTGATTTTGTGATGTATACAGACTGTCCCATTTATCTTGATCACCCACAATAACACCATATCTGGGCTCCAAATGAAAAAAGTGTTTAGCACAAAGGTTTGATAACTCTGGAAGGGGGAAATAATACTACTGGGTATTCAGCCTTATAGCATTATTTATTTGTGAGATACAAGAACTTATTTCAGTTTTTAAAATGGTGCCATATGCCTATTANTCAGCCTTATAGCATTATTTATTTGTGAGATACAAGAACTTATTTCAGTTTTTAAAATGGTGCCATATGCCTATTAATCGAAAGTTCAATGAATCTCATTAAGACCTATTCAAAAATTTATCACAATGTACCAGTCTAATAAATAGGTCGTTGAAAACCGCCACAGACATTGTACTTATAAGGGTTCCTGAAAAACCGTTATGTGATTATTTATTGAAAAAAAATTACAGAACAAAATTTAGAAAAGAAAAAATAATAACCTTAATTATATTTAATTAAGTGTTCCGGGCGTCGTCTGGCTGGAAGTATTTCGCGTGTCTTAGGCCTTCCAGTATGAGGGTGCTAAGGTTGACCTAGGTGCGCGCATTTAAGTTCTGGTCACCTTTACGTGCAAGGAACTGAACTAATGTGCAGTCTCTCTTTCGTCAACTCGCCTCTGTATTGCATGCAATAGGTAACCTACCATGTTTGGGTGTTGAATACATATATATGTATATGTACACAAAGGTGTGTTGAATGTACAGATATATGCTATAGCAAGTAGTCCATGCCGGTGTGAATAACATCTGTTGATGTTACAATTATTCGAATGAAAGTATTAGATTGTAATACTATTCGATTATCAACATCTTATAGTCGTAATTCATTAATATTTACTTTATTTGTTATATATGAGACAAATTCGGTATTATTGAAATCTGTGTATTCATAAGTTCAATATCATTGATGACCTACGGATTTAGTGGTTATTATGGGAGTTAAGCACCTAAAAATGTTTGTGAAACACTCGCATTAGAGCTCATTCACGGTTACTTCCAACTTTTTGAAGCACCTCTAAAGTTCTACTTCCATTATATTCCTCCACCTGTGCAAACAAAGCTTAGGAAATTTCATCAGAGGGACAACGCACTGCATTCGTGCGCGCTCATTATAATACTATTTTGCATAAAAACTTTTTCTTACTAGTCATTTACAACAAACCTAACTTCTCTCTGTCTTTATTCATATGAGTTATAAATTAAATAATATAATTTATATTTCCACTTAACCGAAAAAGGTTATTTATTGTTAAGACAAGTAAAAAAGCTGGTAAAACATAAAATGTTTAGGAAGAAACCAAACGAGTATAACATTGGGTTTTTTTTTAATGTTTCATTCAAAAAGTGTAAAGAAACCCGGAATAGACTATAAAAACGTTTACACTTTTAAAATATGAATATTTGAAATGAAAATAGAAAACGGGATAAAGCACTCGGGGCTGGGCATCTTTTTNTTTACACTTTTAAAATATGAATATTTGAAATGAAAATAGAAAACGGGATAAAGCACTCGGGGCTGGGCATCTTTTTAATGCTTTCTGTAAGCACACACTGTACAAAAATATAACTTTTTAAATGAGAACTGTACAGCTGAAGCTCTACGCTCTGATTGGGAGCCTTCCAAATGGTACCCTGAAACGTTAGTTCATAAAATGTCAGTTATTAAAATAATTACTTTTGGTGAGAATAGTTTTTTTATTTAAATTATTAATTTTCTAGTTTACATGATTAATCATATATAACTATGTATACACTTGCAAAAATATATTCTCCAACTTTTTTTTGCCATTTTTCTTTTTTTAATAATTATTATTTAGGTTTCTTTAAATTATTCGAACAGTATAACAAACAATTCTCACTTCAAAAGCTGTGTAAAAACTAACACTTACTTTTAATATTGCATTCGAATTTTACTTCGGTGGTTGCCTGATGAACAACCTGCCCCATACAACAGTCTCTTAGCAAAGGAAGAATAATAATTATTTTCACCACCATGATTCTCTTTTGCATTATAGTTTAATTCATTATTTCTGAAAGTTTTATGTAATTTAGATTTAGTAAAACTAACATAATTAAACTAGATCTATATTACAATGAACTCCAATATCAAAATACANTATGTAATTTAGATTTAGTAAAACTAACATAATTAAACTAGATCTATATTACAATGAACTCCAATATCAAAATACATGTTTCAGCTTTGTTGAAGAAATATTTCATTTCTACCATCTATAAAAAAATATTTCTTACATCGCAGTGGTCAGACTTCGAATCGTGAATAGGTACCTATACATGCAAACAGTCTTGAATAACAATAACATATTCANATGTAATTTAGATTTAGTAAAACTAACATAATTAAACTAGATCTATATTACAATGAACTCCAATATCAAAATACAAGTTTCAGCTTTGTTGAAGAGATATTTCATTTCTACCATCTATAAAAAAATATTTCTTATATCGCAGTGGTCAGACTTCGAATCGTGAATAGGTACCTATACATGCAAACAGTCTTGAATAACAATAACATATTCANATCGCAGTGGTCAGACTTCGAATCGTGAATAGGTACCTATACATGCAAACAGTCTTGAATAACAATAACATATTCAGGCAAATAGCACAAAAAAAATCAATATTTTCTTTTCATTGAAATGAAAATTTTTAGGGCTTGCAATTAATCGTTTTTTTTTTTTTCAAAATCTGTCATTAATAAAACCATATTTGGATTTATAGGTGTAAACATATTTTTTTATACAGTAATAGCAGTAATAGCTTCATATTCAACAATACTTCAAATTACTTCTGCGGTCTGAATACTAATTTTTACTCTATGAGTGCAACGTTTACCCATGCTAATGCCTACTTCTTTTTTTTAGATATTTGTATATAATTATCTCATTAATTTCCGTAAAACTAGTTTTGTAACCTCCTCTTCAGTACACTCCGTTATTTAATTTTACGAAACTGATGTATATGAAATCACAAGTAATATCATTAAGTTTTTCAGAAATAGCCATTTTTATTCGATATTCGCTTCCTGCACACCTCTGTAAAAAATTAAACATTCATAAATGTAGGTGTTACTCCTGGGATATACCACTTCTATAATACAGGCATGTTTTGAAATTTCCTTTCTTAAAACTTAAAAAGGAATAAATTAGTAGTTAGACACATTGTTTATTATTTCATATATATAGGCAGCATTAGGAAATGGAAATTCTTCTCCNGAATAAATTAGTAGTTAGACACATTGTTTATTATTTCATATATATAGGCAGCATTAGGAAATGGAAATTCTTCTCGTATTGAAATGTCAGTTCTCAACTTATTAATTTACTTATTAAAATTACCCTTTTTCTTCTGTTGGGGTTAAAAGTTTTCCTACCAAACTTTCTATATTGTAAATTTCTGTACATAGTATTATATTGTTTTCGTTTGGGAACAGGATTCTGGAGTAGAAGTAAGGAGCTAGCCGCCATCTTGTTTGACGTCACAACAAGGGTCATGCTCTCAATGGCCTGGGGCGACAATGTCTCATTTTACCCCAAAAATCACTTGGAAAATTGGTTATTTTATATCAAAATCGCCTTTTCCCACCAAAAATTTTAAAAATAAATAAAACATATTTTAACTATGAGCTTTAAAATGAGAAAAGCGGATTGGAGGCTCATAGATGCGCGAGCCAAAATGTCCTCAGCACATCAAAGCATATTCAGGCTGCTTGGCGTTCTGCATGAGTCAAGTATTCCTCGTAACTTCACAGTCGANTCAAAGCATATTCAGGCTGCTTGGCGTTCTGCATGAGTCAAGTATTCCTCGTAACTTCACAGTCGACTCGAGGTCCTTCAATTCAAGAACCATGCAGTCCTCAAAGCAGCAAGGCTCTGACCAAGGCCCTGAGGAAAAGAATGGACAACGACCATGTCTATTACCATTATCGACCCCGACTGCCATGTTGAGTGTAGGTGACCATGACCACTANAGAATGGACAACGACCATGTCTATTACCATTATCGACCCCGACTGCCATGTTGAGTGTAGGTGACCATGACCACTACGACCTTGAACTCGAAAATTGAGAAATATAACAAAAAATCGAATGAATTAAAAAAAAATCTGAGGAAATGTACATTATTGACCCAACCACCACGTTTGACCTTCGTAACTGTAACGTTGAATCCAGGTGACCTTGAACACAAAAAAAAATCACGAAAGTTAAAAAAAGTTTTGAAAATTGNGTAACTGTAACGTTGAATCCAGGTGACCTTGAACACAAAAAAAAATCACGAAAGTTAAAAAAAGTTTTGAAAATTAGGGAAACAATTTACACGTTTGACCTCAAACGGCATGTTTCATTTCCGTCGATTCATCTCCACCCCCCATGACAATAAGTGGCTATTAGAGGAAAAAAACAAAAATAACGAAAATTATTTTTTAAAAAATTGTGTGTGGTTCACGTATTCAAAATTTTGTAACGTACAAAATTATGTCCATCGGATGTAATGCATTTGCTCGAACACTGTTGCCATTGTTTCTAACAATTTTTAAACCCGTCAAAAGTGATACTTTTTTGTGCATCCTGCGATGATTTTTTTTTCACTGCTTCTATGTCGTGGAAATGCCTCCCTTACAGGTTTCTTTTCTTTTTTGAGAACTGAAATAATTCGCCGGGTACAAGGTCCGGTGAATAGGGTGGGTGAGAAAAACATTATAATTTTTTTCTGGCGAAATACTTTCTGACAAACACAGCTATGTGAGTAGAGGTGTTGTCGTTTTGGAGTCCAAATCCTGATCTTACTCATATTTCGCCAAGGTCGACACTAGGGCCTCTCAACCAGATAGGTGTCTGGTGTAGGCACCTAGCGGCAAGGGTCAGAACTAGCGCCCCCACCACCTGCTATAGTCGGTTCACGACTGGAAGAGACTTTCTTGAAGCCCTGCTAAAAATCTACTTTCAAGCCCATTTTGTNGAATAAATTAGTAGTTAGACACATTGTTTATTATTTCATATATATAGGCAGCATTAGGAAATGGAAATTCTTCTCCTATTGAAATGTCAGTTCTCAACTTATTAATTTACTTATTAAAATTACCCTTTTTCTTCTGTTGGGGTTAAAAGTTTTCCTACCAAACTTTCTATATTGTTAAAAGACGTTTATTTGGAAAATTTCTGTACATAGTATTATATTGTTTTCGTTTGGGAACAGGATTCTGGAGTAGAAGTAAGGAGCTAGCCGCCATCTTGTTTGACGTCACAGCAAGGGTCATGCTCTCAATGGCCTGGGGCGACAATGTCTCATTTTTCCCCAAAAATCACTTGGAAAATTGGTTATTTTATATCAAAATCGCCTTTTCCCACCAAAAATTTTAAAAATAAATAAAACATATTTTAACTATGAGCTTTAAAATGAGAAAAGCGGATTGGAGGCTCATAGATGCGCGAGCCAAAATGTCCTCAGCACATCAAAGCATATTCAGGCTGCTTGGCGTTCTGCATGAGTCAAGTATTCCTCGTAACTTCACAGTCGACTCGAGGTCCTTCAATTCAAGAACCATGCAGTCCTCAAAGCAGCAAGGCTCTGACCAAGGCCCTGAGGAATAGAATGGACAACGACCATGTCTATTACCATTATCGACCCCGACTGCCATGTTGAGTGTAGGTGACCATGACCACTACGACCTTGAACTCGAAAATTGAGAAATATAACAAAAAATCGAATGAATTAAAAAAAAATCTGAGGAAATGTACATTATTGACCCAACCACCACGTTTGACCTTCGTAACTGTAACGTTGAATCCAGGTGACCTTGAACACAAAAAAAAATCACGAAAGTTAAAAAAAGTTTTGAAAATTGGGGAAACAATTTACACGTTTGACCTCAAACGGCATGTTTCATTTCCGTCGATTCATCTCCACCCCCATGACAATAAGTGGCTATTAGAGGAAAAACACAAAAATAACGAAAATTATTTTTTAAAAAATTGTGTGTGGTTCACGTATTCAAAATTTTGTAACGTACAAAATAATGTCCATCGGATGTAATGCATTTGCTCGAACACTGTTGCCATTGTTTCTAACAATTTTTAAACCCGTCAAAAGTGATACTTTTTTGTGCATCCTGCGATGATTTTTTTTTTCACTGCTTCTATGTCGTGGAAATGCCTCCCTTACAGGTTTCTTTTCTTTTTTGAGAACTGAAATAATTCGCCGGGTACCAGGTCCGGTGAATAGGGTGGGTGAGAAAAACATTATAATTTTTTTCTGGCGAAATACTTTCTGACAAACACAGCTATGTGAGTAGAGGTGTTGTCGTTTTGGAGTCAAAATCCTGATCTTACTCATATTTCGCCAAGGTCGACACTAGGGCCTCTCAACCAGATAGGTGTCTGGTGCAGGCACCTAGCGGCAAGGGTCAGAACTAGCGCCCCCACCACCTGCTAGTCGAAGCAACATAAGATTACCTCTGAAGTTTCGGGATGCCATCAGCCGAGCAGATCTGTCTCGTGGGTTGCAGGGTGCTAGGCGTCACACATGTGTAAGGATTTCTAGCGATAGATAAAATGACGACGGTTTCTCACCCACCCCATTCACCGCACAACGGACCTTACCTCTGCGAATTCTTATTGTTCCCAAGGATGAAAATAAACCTGAAAGGGAGCAATTTTTTGGAAGTATAAGAGATAAAACAAAAATCGCTAGAGGCCCTGAANCATAAGAGATAAAACAAAAATCGCTAGAGGCCCTGAACAGCTTTATGTCGGACAGATATAAATACTGTTTCCAACAACGGCAAAAACTTTCGGACAAGTGCTTAAGGTCTCGGGTGATGGAATTTCTTTCACAGAAACGTTGTTTAATATAATAATTCTCATTAATTGTATGGGTGGCTGTAAAAACCTTGCAGGTCAGCTTTTCGACAATTTTTTTTTTTGGTACAAAAACATCGTACGTAACTAGCTGGATAGAACTGTGTTGCAAGACCATCAACGCGCCCCTTANACGGACCTTACCTCTGCGAATTCTTATTGTTCCCAAGGATGAAAATAAACCTGAAAGGGAGCAATTTTTTGGAAGTATAAGAGATAAAACAAAAATCGCTAGAGGCCCTGAACAGCTTTATGTCGGACAGATATAAATACTGTTTCCAACAACGGCAAAAACTTTCGGACAAGTGCTTAAGGTCTCGAGTGATGGAATTTATTTCACAGAAACGTTGTTTAATATAATAATTCTCATTAATTGTATGGGTGGCTGTAAAAACCTTGCATGTCAGTTTTTCGACAATTTTTTTTTGGTACAAAAACATCGTACGTAACTAGCTGGATAGAACTGTGTTGCAAGACCATCAACGCGCCCCTTANTTTTTTTTTGGTACAAAAACATCGTACGTAACTAGCTGGATAGAACTGTGTTGCAAGACCATCAACGCGCCCCTTAAGAGCATAAAGTTCGTTAGAAGGGCACGATGCACGTGTTTCCTTAATGGAAAAAAATTTCATGCTGTAAATCGAATGTTGGCTACTCTGCAGAGGAGGTTATTTTTTCTGTCCTTGGCTTGGGGGTACTTTGAGACTGGTCTTGCTATTCTTTCACCACGTACAAAACATGAATGCATCACCAAGTGATTTAGAGAGTGTAAACAATCGTAAACGTGTGCTAAATATTGTGGAATGGAAGAACGAGAAGTGCAAACGGTCGAGAGAGAGTGTAAAACCCTACTTGTTGAACCGAGAGGCAGGAGAAGTCGTTCCGGAGAAGACGTTGCTCAGATGTTTGTGGTAAGAAAGGATGCACGTTGTTAACACTTCAATCAGTCCTCGATTTGTACATGTTTTACGATCTAACCTATAATGAGAAGACACTTTTGCTGCTCAAGTTTATCAACTTGCGAGAACAGAAAAAAAAGGCATGATGGTAAAACAGATGCCACAACTAACGCTTGGGCTAATTTGACTATACCATGCATGGGAAGCCTATTTGCCGTTAAGCATTGTGTAACACGTTTGTTATCACCCCACGAAGAATATAGATGCTCCACGACAAAATGAAAGGCAGACAGTTAGCACACGAAGATAAAAGAAGAACATATTTGCACTGTCCGCATGCAATCGACGCAACCGTTAGGGATACAATCAGAGAGCACATCAAATCTTTCCCAACAGAAGTGAGTCATTACTGTATGAATGCAACATCTAAACTATTTTTGAACCATGATTTGAATGCCACCAAAATGTAAAGTTATTTCGAGACTGCTACCCCAATAGTTCTGCGAATTCCACACTCTATAGGAAAATTTTCAAGAGAGAATTTAATATGAGGTTTTTTTCACCGAAATCTGACACCTGTAAGCTGTTTGATCAATATTATGCTCAGATGACATTAGCTCATATAGAAGAAAAGCTGAAAAAAATTGAAGAGGAAAGTACTGCACATCACCGCAAAGCTGACGAAGCTTATGAAACCCTGGCTGCAAGTTCCAAAAACACTCATTGCATTGTGCTATGAGTTGACTTGCAGCAGGTCCTTTTTACGTCAATGTTAGCTCACTCTGGTGTGTATTACTAGCGCTAGTATTCCAGTCGTAATATGGCTGTTCACAATGAAACTGACAACACTGCTGCCATGTTATTATGGCTTGAAAGTGTTGCCAAGCTTAGTTCCAAAGAAATCGGTTCATGCATATTAAAAATTTCACNGCCATGTTATTATGGCTTGAAAGTGTTGCCAAGCTTAGTTCCAAAGAAATCGGTTCATGCATATTAAAAATTTCACCGCAACATTAAAGCTATTATCTCCTAGGTAAAAAAGAAAACTGATCGTGTGGTTCGATCGCAGCACACAGCAAAATAATAACTGGAACATTTTAAAGCTGTGCCTATCAAAACCTCATCATTTCAGACTACTTTACTATAGTACAGCGAAATGTTTTTAATCACGGGCTACATTTTTTTGCTGTGTGATCAGGATTTTGCCCCTATAGGACGTGCTAAAAATAANCCATGTTATTATGGCTTGAAAGTGTTGCCAAGCTTAGTTCCAAAGAAATCGGTTCATGCATATTAAAAATTTCACTGCAACATTAAAGCTATTATCCCCTAGGTAGAAAAGAAAACTGATCGTGTGGTTCGATCGCAGCACACAGCAAAATAATAACTGGAACATTTTAAAGCTGTACCTATCAAAACCTCATCATTTCCGACTACTTTATTATAGTACAGCAAAATGTTTTTAATCACGGGCTACATTTTTTTGCTGTGTGATCAGGATTTTGCCCCTATAGGACGTGCTAAAAATAANAAATGTTTTTAATCACGGGCTACATTTTTTTGCTGTGTGATCAGGATTTTGCCCCTATAGGACGTGCTAAAAATAAGGTCAAACTACTAGTGCCTTCCGATTGGAAGTATATAATTGCTAATGCCAAGTTGAACAGACCTTTTACAATCGTTTAAATGAAACAATCTGACTTCGTAGATCTTAGAGTTCTCCCGGTAAAAAAGAAGAGGAAATTGCAAATTACTAAGCTCCTTTGTATGAAGATGACCGCTGATGATCCTGTAAAACACTATGGGAGGTAATCACATGATATTCTTATGCCTTGGGTACCAGAAGAAGATTTTCCTGACAACCGGAATAGGATTAATGGCAGTGATCTAACTTGTTTGTATTCAGCACCTCTGACTATTTCTAAGAAGAAGAAGAACGATCTCATGGACATGGCACAATAACTCACGAAACCAGAACATCAGGAAGTTTTATGGAAATGTTCAAGTTTATAACGTTTATTTCAGTGCATTTGATTACTTTTTAATTTAACTCAATTTCATTAAATGAAAAAAAAATACTTGTTTGATTTAAAGTGCTTATTTTATATGTCCCTTTCATGTTCATATTGCTTAATTTCTCAATACGAAGTGCAACTAATATGATGTGAAATGATTTAATGTGTATTCTGTGAAACAATTTAATGTAGTTTCCTTTGGAAAAACCTATTTTCCCATCAATCCGTCACTCCCAAAAAACGACCCCCTTCCCACACGTACCCTCTTACTCCTCCTCTCCGAAACACCTGCACTTCCATACCACAGCCCGACTCTCCACACTCACCATTAACTCGCCATAGCTCAACCCTCGTGCCTTCCACCAGCCTACCAAACGCCTCTCCAACCACCTCAACCTCACCCCTCAATGTCCGGCCCTCACCCCCTCCACTCCCATACTAGTTGCCTCTGCTCCATTAACTCACTATGGTAGCGCCGCTGTAACTTAGGACTCGACGGCTCTGCCAGAGTTGGGCCACTTCTCCCCANTCCATTAACTCACTATGGTAGCGCCGCTGTAACTTAGGACTCGACGGCTCTGCCAGAGTTGGGCCACTTCTCCCCGGGAAATGAAACAATTGGGCGATGGTGGTAAGGCAGGTGGGAGGGAGTGCCTGCAGATTCGTCTGCCCGCCTGTCAGTTACCTGTGGTTGGTGCTTTGCAATTGTTCTCTCTCTCTCTCTCTCCCTCTCTCTCTCTCTCTCTCTCTTTCACTTTAGTAGGCGGTGCTAAGTCTGTTCATAGGCCGGTGCGCCATAGTGTTCCACTAATTAGTTGATTCCCCGCGTCCCACACCGATCAGCTGCCATAACTCGACTGATACTTCGCCAAAGTTTAACTACAAACCCACACAATCCCCCCATCCAAATAAGACACCCCTCACACCCTCAATCTATTCAGCAAACTATAATTACTTACTATTGTTCAACCANTCCATTAACTCACTATGGTAGCGCCGCTGTAACTTAGGACTCGACGGCTCTGCCAGAGTTGGGCCACTTCTCCCCAGGAAATGAAACAATTGGGCGATGGTGGTAAGGCAGGTGGGAGGGAGTGCCTGCAGATTCGTCTGTCCGCCTGCCAGTTACCTGTGGTTGGTGCTTTGCAATTGTTCTCTCTCTCTCTCCCTCTCTCTCTTTTACTTTAGTAGGCGGTGCTAAGTCTGTTCATAGGCCGGTGCGCCATAGTGTTCCACTAATTAGTTGATTCCCCTCGTCCCACACCGATCAGCTGCCATAACTCGACTGATACTTCGCCAAAGTTTAACTACAAACCCACACAATCCCCCCATCCAAATAAGACACCCCTCACACCCTCAATCTATTCAGCAAACTATAATTACTTACTATTGTTCAACCACATCAAACAAGCACTATAATTTTTCATTTGTAGTTTATTCGGATACACTACAGCCCCACTAACATTTATCTGTTACAGCTGAACAGACACGACTACAACAAGTGTGTTCTAGTGAGGGAATATTAAAACTTGAAATATTTTCCCCACTAACACCCTGTTCTGTAAGTGGTGCGTGTCGAGCTATAACTGGAAAATGGTGGTGGGGTGGAGGGTACCCGAATAAAGGACCATGAAAAATGATGGTGTGGGGCAGAGGTGTTGAACTATAGTGAGGAAACATAACTTAAAGAATCGGCATGAAGAGGGTCTTAGTGGAAGGATGGTTAATAATTAGTTAAGCTTTAGCTTTAGCGATTAATCAGTCCAGCCATGGCAACTGATTGGTAGGGATTGGGGGGAGCTGAGTAATTGGTCGAAGACTAGTGATTTAATGGAGCATAGATAACTAAGAGAGTAGTGGAGGTGTTGAGAGACGGAGCTAGAGGGGTTGGGTTGAGGTGGTTGGAAAGTCGATTGGTAATTTGGTGGTATGGGTGGATGGTGTAGATTTCGAGCTAAGTCGATTACATTTTTAGGGGGTGGAGAGACTTGTTGTGGTATGATGGTGCGGGTGGTGAGTCAGGAGGAGGGTAGAGGGGATGGGTGTTTCATGAAGTCAATAATTATCTTAAGCGGGGAGGGGATAGTAGGTTGGGAGTGGCATATTGATGACTCTAAGTGCAATGAAAGAACGTCATAGGGGTTGAAAGGAACTCATGGAATTTTAACATGGCATTTGGGGTCAAACTTGTAATATGTTCACAGATATATACTATTTTTCCCAGGTTTGTAATTTTTCTTGTTTGTTTTGTTTATATTCACCCGTATTCAATTCGCACATGGGAATTTTGCTGGACGATTCTGCTGATCGGCGTGTTTTCTCGAGGATGTCCCATTTCCCCCGCCGTGCAGTCCGGCACTGCTCCATCCTCAAATCACTTCACCGTCATCGGCTCTCAAGACCTCGATGTCAAGAGTAGCCCAAATCCCTCCACTTCACTCCATCCAGATTCAAGGCAAATATTACAGATATCCAACATTGTGGTTGAGCTAAATAATGTAATTTTTCCCCTCATATATTAAGAATTCTTTTTTTTTCTTTTTTTTTTTCGATTTTTTGGAGTTGAAGGTCTTTGTTATCAAGGTCACCTAAATCCAACATGATTTGTGTATATAATGTATTTTTTTCCAAATTTTAAAAATGTTTGCGATGTTGTTGGGATTTAACATGGCGGTCTGTGTTAGTGATGAAATTTTCCCCTTTATGATTACAATATTAATATTTTTAATATATTTCTCGAGTTTAAGGCCCCTGGGGCCAAGGTCAACCTCATCCATATCCAAAATGGTGGTCGAGATACATCACGGTATTTTTTATCATACTTTAAAATTTTTTTCTAGTCAACCTTTTGTGGTGCAGTCGGTTGGTAAGCCTACGGTCTGCGGCGCGGGAGGTTCTGTGTTCGAATACTAGTTAAGGCATGGGTGTTAGTTTACGTTAGGTAATAAGTTGGTTTGTAAGCCGTCCCCTGAAAACCTTCAGGCATAACACCGGGGGACGTTAATAAGCCCTTTACAATACATTTATTTATTTTTTTCTGTTTTTGCGATTGCTTTCTTTCTTGGAGCTTAAGTTCACTTAGATCAATATAAGTGATGTTGTGTTCCAAAATGGTTTTCCAAAGAGTTTATCCATTACTTCATTAGACACTTTCATAGATACTGCCGGTATAGAATGATAAATAGAAATCGGTTGCACAGCTTCGTAGATTTAGCATTGTAAGCTAACAGGTTTTTATGGTCGCCGTTTTGAAAATAGGTGCCTGAAAAACTTTTCACAATACAAATTTTATGTCTTAACATAGTGCTAATTGTTTGACCAGTTTGGTTGTAATCGGGTGATAGTTTCCCGAGATATAACATAAAAACCTAATTTCTTCATGCAATGCTATTTACCAAAATGGCCAACAAGATAGTGTCACCATACATAGCTAAATTTATATTCTTTAAATTATTTTAAAGGTATTGCATACTAAGCTTAAATGTTCATATGGCCAGCATTTTGAAATTAAGTTTCCGGCACGCTTCAAACATACCAAATAATTTGGCCTACCATAGTACTACTTGTTTCCCACGTTTAGTAGTAGTAATCGATTTATTGTTTCCCAATACATTGCATAAGAAATGTATTCCTTCATGGGACACTTTCTTACATAGTCAAGAAGAAACATGTTCCATGCAGATACATACGATGGTTGTAATAGTTACCGACAGCGAACTAATTTATGTTGAAAGTAGCTAAATGGTTTTGAATTTAGCTCAATGAGCTAAAATGTTTACATGGTCACCATTTCAAATAAAAATGCATGAAATACTTGAAACTTTCTAATTTATATAGCCTTCCACAGTAGGTACTTCTTGTTTGATAAATTTGCTAAGGAAGTGTTGGTTGTAATTGTTTTTTAAGACATTACATAAAAACTTTATTTCTTCATGTAGCACTGTCTTGAATAGGAAGATGCCATTATAACTAAAGAGCCTACTTTCGTCTACATGGATGCAAATAATTTTTATGAATATCTTCAAAGGTTAGATTGTAGGTGGATCTCGACGTCTTGTTAGCATATGCGATAAGAGATCGAACCACAAATAAATGCAACACTAGTGAGACAATTACAAATGCACACGTGCCTTACCCACGACTCGAACACATGGCGCCTAGCGCTGTGAGCTGACGTGCAGCCAACTGCATGACAGGGGTAGTACTAGAAGCCTCAACTTCGGTTGCAATAAAGTCAATGATTTTGGTAGACTGGGTTTACCAACATCAAATATTTTTACAGTGACATCATCTCTAAAATAAGGGCGTGAGTCACTTCATTCAAGTTTACATGGCCTACCGTGGCACTTGTGTGCAGAATTTGGTGGAAATAGGTTAACTAGTTCCCTATATATGGCATAAAATCTTGGTTTTCTCATTTAATGCTACTGTAAAAAGATCTAAAACATGCTATGTTTAGGAATATCTGATGCTTATATGAGATACTGTCGGCGCTAAAAATTTGGTTGATTCTTGTCCAATTATTTAATTGGTACTTCAATCTTATCTAAATAATTTAAATTGGAAATATTAAAAAAAATCTGACCCACTTGAATTATGTAATTTTACATGTCCTACTGTTGTACTACTTCTGTGAAAAATTTGGTGGGAATTAGTTGATTGGTTCCCGAGATATAGCATAAAAATTACATTGTAATCTGGCATACTCCTACAAGAAATTTGACAAAAGAAGATATATGTAACCACATTTGATAATTCTCACGGATACTCAGAGCATAAAAGTATTAATTGAAATTGGTTACATTTTTTAATTGATATTATCAAGTTAACTAAATTATTTATATAGTAGCCTTATTGTAAATATTGCCAGACACAGCTAAAAAGTGTACGTTTATGCGAATTACTTCAGCACTTACTACTTATGGGCGAAACTCGGTGGGAATCAGTTAAATGGTCCCGACATATGGCATATAGCTATATTTTCTAATCTGGTTAATATCTTCATTAATATATCAATACTTATCTTCGTTAATAAAGAAAAAAAACCTGTTGCGTAGTGCCTCATTCTATGTTTGTCATAGATACTGCTACATATTCAGTTTGGTTGAAATTGTTTGGGATATATTGCATATTAAACGAGAATATTTACATTTCTGAATTTTTAAAAATGCTGACTACCTCCTTCAGTCATACAAATTTAGATTGACTACAAAAGTATAATTTGTCGCCGGAATTTTGCGGGTATCATTTAATTTTTTTCCTGAAATGGGGCAAACATCTTAATATTTCATGGGCAATGATGGACAAATGAGGCTCATTGTATGTTTCCATAGATACTTCCAGAATTCAAAGTCAATTTTAAATTGGTTAAATTGTTTTGTAGTTATAGCATACTTTGCTAAGATGTTTTACATGTTCGCTCTTTTGAAAATAAGTCTCCGGCCATTTTTAAAACATACCTTTTCAGTGTACATGGCCAACCACAGTACTTCATATTTGTCAANATAAAGAAAAAAAACCTGTTGCGTAGTGCCTCATTCTATGTTTGTCATAGATACTGCTACATATTCAGTTTGGTTCAAATTGTTTGGGATATATTGCATATTAAACGAGAATATTTACATTTCTGAATTTTTAAAAATGCTGACTACCTCCTTCAGTCATACAAATTTAGATTGACTACAAAAGTATAATTTGACGCCGGAATTTTGCGGGTATCATTTAATTTTTTTCCTGAAATGGGGCAAACATCTTAATATTTCATGGGGTGCTATTTTCTAAAATGATGGACAAATGAGGCTCATTGTATGTTTCCATAGATACTTCAGGAAATTAAAGTCAATTTTAAATTGGTTAAATTGTTTTGTAGTTATAGCATACTTTGCTAAGATGTTTTAAATGGTCGCTCTTTTGAAAAATAAGTCTCCGGCCATTTTTAAAACATACCTTTTCAGTGTACATGGCCAACCACAGTACTTCATATTTGTCAANAAAATAAGTCTCCGGCCATTTTTAAAACATACCTTTTCAGTGTACATGGCCAACCACAGTACTTCATATTTGTCAACTTAGTAGGAATCGGTTGATTGTTACATGTTTTCTGAGTTAGAGCTAACAAAACTCTAATTCCTCATGTGACACCATTTTACAAAATGAGTGGTGAAAGGGGATCTTTTATGCACATTTTATTGCTGTAATAGATACTGTCGTCACACAAAGACATTGGTTTCATTGTTTCGTAGTTATAGTACACAAAAATAAAATATTTATTTTCCCGTCATTGTGAAAATAATCGTCAGATCCACTTGAAACCTGTCCGATCACATGGCTCACTGTAGTATAGGATGAGTATAAAATAATACTCCAACTTTGAAGGTCTAAAATAACCAAACCCAGCCAAACAACCTACGACCTTGGTTGACCAATCATATGAACCGTGGAATCATGAAGTTTGTTTACCATACATTTATAAATTTTCAATGTGACCACCACGAGCGGCCCGAACGACATCTACACGATAATCAAACTCGTTCCACACTCTTGTCAGCATGTCTGGTGTTACGGTTTGGATAGCGTCCGTAATTCTCTTTTTGAGGTCGTCAATGTTAGCTGGCAATGGTGGACGAAACACTTGATTCTTTATGCACTCCCATAGAAAAAAATCGCACGGGGTAAGATCCGGGTTATTTGGGGGCCAGTGATGAAGAGCCTGGTCACGAGCTGCTCTTCGACCAATCCAGCGTTGCGGCAACGTCTCGTTCAAGTATCCGCGAACAGCTAGGTGCCAATGGTGTGGCGCACCATCCTGCTGGAAAATAAACTTCCCTGTCGCCTCTTCTAACTGAGAAAACACACGCTTTGTAAGCATGTCCAAATAAGGGATTCCAGTAACAGTGGGATTGTAAAAAAACAAATGGCCGAAAACAGTGTCTTTGGATACAGCGTAAAACACGTTCACTTTGGGGGAAGCGCGCTCATGTTCGGTGGTTTCATGTGGAGGCTCCTGACCCCATATCCGCACGTTGTGCCGGTTCACCTTACCATTTGTATGAACATCGCTTCATCTCTAAAAACCAGCTTAGACATGAAGGCATCAGCTACCTCGTTCTGGGCAAGAACGAACGCCTAGAAATCACGTCTTAGTTCTTTATCCCTTTCGATAAGTGCCTGTACAAGCTGTAAGCTGTATGGTTTTTACCGCAATCGCTTTCGCAACACTGTCCATACCGTCGATTGAGGGGTTTGCATTTCCCGGCTAGCTTGTCAAGTTGATTTTCTCGGACGTCGAATGAACGCTTGTTGAATCCGTTGCACATTTTCTTCGGACACACGCGGCCGCCCGGATCTTTTTCCTTTGCAAAGGCACCCTGTGTGACGGAACTGGCGAAACAAACGTACGATACTCCACCTATCTGGAGGACGACGTCNCGTTGTGCCGGTTCACCTTACCATTTGTATGAACATCGCTTCATCTCTAAAAACCAGCTTAGACATGAAGGCATCGGCTACCTCGTTCTGGGCAAGAACGAACGCGTAGAAATCACGTCTTAGTTCTTTATCCCTTTCGATAAGTGCCTGTACAAGCTGTAAGCTGTATGGTTTTTACAGCAATCGCTTTCGCAACACTGTCCATACCGTCGATTGAGGGGTTTGCATTTCCCTGCTAGCTTGTCAAGTTGATTTTCTCGGACGTCGAATGAACGCTTGTTGAATCCGTTGCACATTTTCTTCGGACACACGCGGCCGCCCGGAACTTTTGCCTTTGCAAAGGCACCCTGTGTGACGGAACTGGCGAAACAAACGTACGATACTCCACCTATCTGGAGGACGACGTCNCCTTTGCAAAGGCACCCTGTGTGACGGAACTGGCGAAACAAACGTACGATACTCCACCTATCTGGAGGACGACGTCCGTTTTTGCGACGGAATTCACGTTGAACAGTCGTAACCGATTCACATTTAGTCAACTGAATAACACAGAACGCCTTCTGTTGTTCCGTCGTCGTAGTGATATGGACTAACACACAACACACGCTCATAGTGCGACGACAGATGCTCCCAGTGTCATCTCTCAGCACATAAAGGAAACATCAGACCGTCCCCTTCGCATTGACGTGTCGAATACTAGCTCGCTACCCCCTCACCACTTCAAACCAAAAGTTACGAACGCCATCCAAACCGTAACACCGGATATTCTGACAGGAGCGTGGAACGAGTTTGATTATCACGTAGATGTCGTTCGGGCCGCTCGTGGTGGTCAAAATGAACATTTATGAATGTATGGTAAACAAATTTAATGGTGCAACGGTTCATTTCATTGGTCAATCAAGGTTGTGTGTGGTTTTGTTTTTGATATAATAGACCTTCAAATTTGGATTTTCTTTTATAATCATAATGTATAACTTGATCCCAAATTTGGTAGGAAACAATATTTTTTCCCTTGGTATGGGAAAAAATGTATTATTCAAGTGGCATTATTTTCGTAAAGGGGGACAAAATAGTTATATTAAGAATATAAAATTACTTTGAAATTTGTTACATGTTTACGTATATATAGTTTAGTAATCTAAAATATTAANTATATTAAGAATATAAAATTACTTTGAAATTTGTTACATGTTTACGTATATATAGTTTAGTAATCTAAAATATTAACATTGCTCTTATTTTAAAAATAAGCGTTAAGCCTACTAATACACGTCAGTTTGCATGGCTTACCGTAGTATTACTCGAGTTCCAAATTTAGTGGGAGTCTGTAGATTTTTTTTTGGTATGACATATCTTTATTTTTCATGTTGTACTGTCATAAAACATGGCGTCTATAAAAGGCTTTTCTGTTAACACATTTGATGTTTATAATTTGTGCTTTCAGCATAAAGTGTTAGGTCAAAATTGATTAAACGGTATTGTAGATACAGCAAATAAAACTTAAATTGTTATCTAGCTGCATTTTGAAAAATAAATACTNTATATTAAGCATATAAAATTACTTTGAAATTTGTTACATGTTTACGTATATATAGTTTAGTAATCTAAAATATTATCATTGCTCTTATTTTAAAAATAAGCGTTAAGCCTACTAATACACGTCAGTTTACATGGCTTACCGTAGTATTACTCGAGTTCCAAATTTAGTGGGAGTCGGTAGATTTTTTTTTGGTATGACATATCTTTATTTTTCATGTTGTACTGTCATAAAACATGGCGTCTATAAAAGGCTTTTCTGTTAACACATTTGATGTTTATAATTTGTGCTTTCAGCATAAAGTGTTAGGTCAATATTGATTAAACGGTATTGTAGATACAGCAAATAAAACTTAAATTGTTATCTAGCTGCATTTTGAAAAATAAATACTNATTGATTAAACGGTATTGTAGATACAGCAAATAAAACTTAAATTGTTATCTAGCTGCATTTTGAAAAATAAATACTTGAACCATAAAATTACATCTAATAATATTGCCTGCATTAGTAATACTTATACGCCAGGTTTTGGCAGAAATCGGCTGTGTTGCTTCCCAGATATAACATTTAAAAAAAAANCATTAGTAATACTTATACGCCAGGTTTTGGCAGAAATCGGCTGTGTTGCTTCCCAGATATAACATTTAAAAAAAAATTCATGTTGCACTATATTCTAAAATGGCGGGCTAGTTACATAACAGTTTTCTGCATTAAATACTTACNAAAAAAAAATTCATGTTGCACTATATTCTAAAATGGCGGGCTAGTTACATAACAGTTTTCTGCATTAAATACTTACTTAATGTACGGCCATAGTTACAAATGTGGTTTCAATCGATTAAATGGTTCTCGAGATAAATATATTAGCTTAAATTTTAAAATTGGCATCATTTTGAAATTAAGTACGCGACTTTAGCGAAAACTATAAAAGTCGGATTTGCATACTGAATACTGCATGTGCGCAAAGTTTGGTGAAATTCGGTGTTTGCGGGTTTAAAAGTTATAAGATTGGGAGGNCATACTGAATACTGCATGTGCGCAAAGTTTGGTGAAATTCGGTGTTTGCGGGTTTAAAAGTTATAAGATTGGGAGAGGGGGTAGTGTGATATGTATTCCAGACAATAATTCAGGTGATTGAATAAGCCTATCTCTTCTTCGGAAAGTATTCAGAAATTATGTACGAAATTGCCTGGGTTGGCATTCCTGATGTTTGTATTATATACATGCAGCATGCAAACTTTGGTATAAATTCGCCGAACTATAGAATAGATATAGCAAACAAACCTAATATATTTCATAGTCGCAATTTTGAAACTAAGTTCTTTATCAATTTAGATTGCATTTTTCATGGACAATCATAGTATCACCTACTTTCATAATTTGATGAGAATCGGTTAAGAATTTTTTGAAGTGAAATGTAAAAAATCTTTAATTTTCCTTATAGTGATTACTTTGAAAATAGTGAACCAGCAAACAATACATGTCTCAAAATCAATGCCTACATAATGCGCTGTCAACATACAAAAATTTGCTTTTAATCAGTTAAATATTCCCCAAAACATGAAACAATCTAAATTCTAAAATGTCCGCCATTTTTAAAATAAGCACCCGACGTGGTCGAAAACTATAAAAGCCGGATGACCTTACTTAGTACTATGTGTGTACCGAGTTTGGTGAATTTCAATTCATGTGTTGAAAAGCTTTTAGGGTGGGCACACACACTCACACAGCACACATATGTCCATACGAACAGCCAAGAAAGTGATAACACAAGCCTATCTTTCCATCGGAAAGTATACTACAAGCAGAGCAAGGTCTGCTAGTGTACTGCCCCTTTGTCTGCTGAGGAACACCACGTGTTGACGTTGCCATCTCCTGCTGCAACTGTGTGTAGGTGACGAAGAGTGAAGCGTGAAGAGATTTGGGCAGCTCTCAACATTGAGGTCTTGAGAGCTACCACGTGCACTGTATTNATAAGCCTATCTCTTCTTCGGAAAGTATTCAGAAATTATGTACGAAATTGCCTGGGTTGGCATTCCTGATGTTTGTATTATATACATGCAGCATGCAAACTTTGGTATAAATTCGCCGAACTATAGAATAGATATAGCAAACAAACCTAATATATTTCATAGTCGCAATTTTGAAACTAAGTTCTTTATGAATTTAGATTGCATTTTTCATGGACAATCATAGTATCACCTACTTTCATAATTTGATGAGAATCGGTTAAGAATTTTTTGAAGTGAAATGTAAAAAATCTTTAATTTTCCTTGTAGTGATTACTTTGAAAATAGTGAACCAGCAAACAATACATGTCTCAAAATCAATGCCTACATAATGCGCTGTCAACATACAAAAATTTGCTTTTAATCAGTTAAATATTCCCCAAAACATGAAACAATCTAAATTCTAAAATGTNCTGTCAACATACAAAAATTTGCTTTTAATCAGTTAAATATTCCCCAAAACATGAAACAATCTAAATTCTAAAATGCCCGCCATTTTTAAAATAAGCACCCGACGTGGTCGAAAACTATAAAAGCCGGATGACCTTACTTAGTACTATGTGTGTACCGAGTTTGGTGAATTTCAATTCATGTGTTGAAAAGCTTTTAGGGTGGGCACACACACTCACACAACGCACATATGTCCATACGAACAGCCAAGAAAGTGATAACACAAGTCTATCTTTCCATCGGAAAGTATACTACAAGCAGAGCAAGGTCTGCTAGTGTACTGCCCCTTTGTCTGCTGAGGAACACCACGTGTTGACGTTGCCATCTCCTGCTGCAACTGTGTGTAGGAGNGTTGCCATCTCCTGCTGCAACTGTGTGTAGGTGACGAAGAGTGAAGCGTGAAGAGATTTGGGCAGCTCTCAACATTGAGGTCTTGAGAGCTACCACGTGCACTGTATTCACACCCATTGTTATCGTAATACATATTTCATCGCCATTGAAATAGATTCAGAAATACCTACTGTTTCTTAAATAGACCTCTTAATAGAAATGTATACTCTAGAAAATTTTGAAAGGAAAAGAAGTTAGAATATTTTCTTGTAGAAAAAGATTATACAGTTATTTCATTATTGAAAAAAAAACATAATATTCTAAACGATAAAAAATAATACCTACATTTACATTTATAAATTTATAAAATAAATATTGCAGGTAAAAATTTTCGAGTTAAAATACTCACTGAAATTTTTTCGAATGATGAAATAAAACCAAATTATGACTGTGAATTATGTAAAAGGCTTACCTTTAGTACATGAATTAAGGAAAATAGGTCCAAAAAAAATTATTATTCGCTTATGGAAAAAAATATTAAATAACATCTTTAGTACTAAATAAACACTATAAATTATTGGAATCACCAAGTGAAACAAATATTGTGAGCTCTGTTTCTACACCTCATGGAAATTATTTTAAAAGGGCTGATAAAAAAACTGATGAAGTATATGTTATACTGAAGAAATGTCAGACATTAAAATAATACAAAATATTATTAATGTGTAATTTTTATAACGATAATTAAAGAATACCTGGTCTTAGAGTTTATGGAAGACATGAAAGTTTGTAAGAATAATAATAAATACATAGCAACCATATGCAAAATTGCCGAAGACTGCCGAGCACTCGAGACAGCCCGAAGAAGGTGGCTCCCTCGGGCCGCTCCACACTGGCCCAGAACGAACATTTATATACTACTATAGGTAAGCACTTTGCTGGTTGGTAGTTTTCTAAGTACCTTCCAAGCTTCCTCTCTTCTGAGTCATGTTGACTTTGCCTCAGGTAGAAAAACACAGGGCTTAATTATTTTTGTTAACTTGGATTTTTTGTATTTTACTATACCATTTAATGAATATTGAAAAAATTAAATTGTTTAAACTTTTGTAAGAACAATAAATTTTAATGTGTATTATTAAAAAGTTTAAATTCATTATTTGATAAATGTATCCAATCAAATTAAAAACAGGAAGTTCAAGAAAAGTTTATAAACTCGGAGAAAGCCGATTAATGAAACACAGTTTATCACTATTCAGTTTTTTCTAGATTGTGGCATTTTGTCTAATTCATCTTATTTCAATGGGTTAAATTTAAATGGTGAGTAAACTACTATAATAAACTATAAGAAAGCCAAATAATAACAAACGAACTCGCAACTTGTACATGTTTCAAGCACCAAGCACACTGTGCTCAAAAAATTTAATAACAGGTGTAAACACAGTAGGTATCGAGCCGTAAGTACATTAGTATATTCTACAAATTATTGTGTTTATTTGATTATACACAACAGTTTATCGCGTTTAGCCGTTCTTTTTTCTTGAAAGAAGCCACGTCGTCGCACAAAAAATGTTTGGTAGGCGATGACTAAGCCGAAAGAAAAATACAGCGCGGCATCTCCACAAATAAACAGTATAAACGCAGTGTAATTACTCCCGGCATTGTGTTTTCGCTCCAAGTAACTTCCATTGTGGTCTCGTATCCTTGCGGCGCGGCGGCAAGCACAATGCTATCCCCATTAATCCCAAGGAGCTCTTCCCCTGCCTTCAACTGTAAATGAAAACACGCCTTCCAATGCGAAACGCAGCGGCAAGAAGAAAGAAAGTAGCGAAAAGATGCAGATTACTGCTGCTTTGCCCGTAAAGGTTTCTTTAGTGGGAAACGGCGTAAAGGGATTCGGTACCGAGGACAGTTGGTAGAAAGAGGTCGCTGTACGTGACGTGTGCTGTGACAGTTGGATTGATGCCATGGCGTAGTTTATGTAAACTTTTAGTTAACTGCATATTATATGAAATATTAGGCGCATTTATATTACAACATATGTTACGTCTTTCGCATTATTTTGTAAAGTTTTTTCCCCTGTTCAGTAACTTAAACGATACAAAGTACTCAATAACAATCAACAATATATAAAAAATATATTTTTATAATTGCTACTTGTCTTCAAGACAGCCACCAAGATTTAACTGAAAGTATTATTGAATTCTTCTGAAAGAAAACACTTCGAAAGTGTTGCCCGTGCACTAAAAGTGTAGATAGCTTTCGAGGTAATATATATTTTTCAAAAGCATTAATTTACGTTTTTTTTTCTTTTTTTTTTTTCAAAAATTATAATGATTAAAATTCTTTATAAATTCATCAATTCGGGGTTAAAAATACATGTTATTATCTTGAAAATTATACATTTATATGCGGTTGTTTTACCTGTTGCCCCTTTAGACCAGTAACTTGATACGCTTGTCAAACTCTTGCTAGTCGGTTTTAAAGTTCGGGTAAATGCATTTTTGTAACGCCAATATTAAATTTAATTTAGTTCCCAATTTAAATTTATCTTAAATAAAGTAGATTATATTTACTGTGAATATAAAAATTTCGAATGTTTAAAAAGTACTAATTTCTTAAACATTCACTTCATAATATATGTATTTGATTCGTCAAACGTGAGAAAGATGTCGCAGAACCACCTGCCAGTTACTACCATGAATGAATTTATTCTTGGCTAAATTAACCCAAATCTATTTTTAAAAAAAGGGGAGTAATTTTTATATATCAGTGAATTCTTCTAAACACGAATACTCTGTGTGTATCTCATTGCGAGTTTTATAATATCAGCTTATAAATATGCAAACTTGAATGGTGTCAAACAAAAAATTTTTTGCCAAAATGTCAGTATTTTTGTAGTAGTCTACACATGCATACGTATGTGTAAATGTATGCATATATACAATTATACAGGACCTGAGTTTTACATAGATTGAATAGTTGGTATGATTCTTTATATTAGCAAATCACGCAGATTAGTACACGCCTGTTTAAATTTAATTTTCACTCATGCCAGAGCAAATAATCTTGCAATCTTGTTTATATACTTTCTACGTACTTCCTGAGCATTGACACAACACATTTGAAAAGAGAAGGGAGTGAAGAGATTAGGGTGGCTCATAACAATAAGTTCTTGAGAGCCGATAAGGGTGATTGAGGTGAGTATGGAGCAGCACCGTAATGAAAGGGCAGGGAAAGGGGAGGACCCCAAGAAAACCCGCCAACTAGCGCCATCACCCAGCACGATTCCCACGTGCGATAATACAGGAGTGATCCGGCCGGGGATTGAATCGGGTTCGCCTTGGTGGGAGGCGAGCAGGCTAACCGCGCAGCCACCGCGGCTTCTTAACACGTTTGACAAGAATGGAGCACTTGAGAGATGCCGTACCGAAAGTGTGTAAGGCATATAAAAGAACACAGACAGTTTATTTCCCATACGATTGATTGTATATACTGTCAAATATATTTTGAAAGTAAGTTAAAATATTAGATATTTAAATGACANCCGCGGCTTCTTAACACGTTTGACAAGAATGGAGCGCTTGAGAGATGCCGTACCGAAAGTGTGTAAGGCATATAAAAGAACACAGACAGTTTATTTCCAATACGATTGATTGTATATACTGTCGAATATATTTTGAAAGTAAGTTAAAATATTAGATATTTAAATGACAAAAAATTATTTGCAGTACGTTAATCCTTAAATTGATAAGCTCGTAATACAACTTATCAAAAATATATTAGTATACTGGGTCTTAAACAAAATACTTATTTAAGTCAGGTGATAAAGTTAATATCTTATAGTAGATAGGAAACGGGGAGCCTGGTGCAACAGAGCATGAGGGAGGTTTGTGGACTGTGACATCACAGTGGGTAACGGGCCATCTTGTNGTGGACTGTGACATCACAGTGGGTACCGGGCCATCTTGTGTTGGCCATCTTGGACGAGAGTGACCTTAACCTTATGTTACATTTTGAGCTTGAAACAACCTTCATAAATAAAAAAAATTAAAATATTTTTTTTAAAATTAAAAATATTTAAATTAATAAACACAAAAACTTTTCTTATTCAAAAAAAAATGTTTTTGAAAAACCGAAAATTTAAGAATTTTAATAAATTTTAAAAAATTTCGAAATTTTGAAAACTTTAAAATATTTTAAAAATACTTTTACATATAGGAGGACCAGGGTTAGATTATTTTGATGCTGGTGGAGAACACCCACTCCTAAACATGTATTTGTAGATGACATATCTCTGCCACTATAATTCATTGGCTAATATTCCTTCCATAAAATAGTTGGAAATACATAACACCCTGTTATGAATAAGCTCTTGAGCTGATTCATACCTGAAAGGGGATATGGGCGTAGCTAAATAATGAGTCATTGTTAGGTAGAGCACAGCAGTATAATATGGGGTTTATTGAACATAAGGTTTATACAATAACTATTATGTGAATATTAATCGGGGGAGCTTAAATGGAATCCTAAGACGCGAATTAATTGTATTGAGTATTATTACCTCTTGCCATTACTATTACAATCTAATTGGAAAGTCCCCACCTTGTTCATGTTGCCGGAGACTAATTCTAGGAGGCGGTTAACGACGACCGGACACACCCATCTTCCGTTATCTTCTCGTTTCAGTAGCCTGACGACAAAAGAGGCCGCTCCTGGTGTTACGCTGGCCTATATCGGACGCGTTTTTTAATATTTTCGGCTCCATTTACCGGCTGGTTCAGGGAATTTCTGCAAACTGTCTTTCGCAAGGTGTTATTGCAATCACGCTCGTGCCCTGATTCAATGTTTGAAGGTGTGATCAGGCAGGCCATTCAGCTAAGGCCTGATCACTTCATAACATCTCCCCCAATGTTCATGTTTCTATAATATGGAAAATAACGGATGCTGTTTGCAAGCTATTACCAGACGAAATCTCAAGCCAGGCCATCGAACGCTGGAGAACACACCATCGACACAGCATTCTCGTGAGCATTCCCACGACTAACGATGTTGCACCATCCGATCGGATGAACTTGTGAAAAACCTGAAGACATCTTCGATACTCAGTAGTATGTTACCCATTTGCGAAGGACTTCACGAAAATTATTAGGAATCATTCATATCTTCTAAGAACATGCCTTCTCGAATCACTTCGCGAAACATATCGTGATTATTCCATCTAGTTGACGAAACATTTCTGATACGGTTCTAGTAGTAGCCCACCTTAATCTCACAGAAAGGCTTCTGTCACATATATGAAATGCAAACATACGGGAGAGCTATGAGGAAATTCACGTACCTATTCGCACGAGAGGTAATCAGAGATAAAAGGAAAACACAGATATACTGTCAATTATATACATATGCAGAAAAATCTTATGAATTACTAGCGACCGGGCCCGGCTTCGCCCGGGTACAATATATGTTTTACACCGTTTCACAAATAAATAAATTGGGAAAGACAATAACAATATGATATGATAGTAAATTAGTAAACTACTATCATATACAGGTTGTGTATATAAGAATACCACAAATTTGAAAATCTATAATATCAAAACAAACAAACCTACAGCCTTGATTGGTCAATCAAATGAACCGTGAAACTGCGAAGTTTCTTTACCATGAATTCATAAATGTTCAATGTGACCACCATGAGCGGCCCGAACGACATCTACGCGATAATCAAATCCGCTCCACGCTCTTGTCAGCATGTCTGGTGTTACGGTTTGGATGGCGTTCGTAACTCTCGGTTTGAGGTGGTGTGGGGGTAACGAGACCACATTCGACACGTCAATGTGAAGGGGACGGTCTGATGTTTCCTTTACGGTGAGCCACCCCACTGGCACCAAGCTGTTCGCGGATACCTGAACGAGACGTTGCCGCAACGCTGGATTGGTCGAGGAGCAGCTGGTGGCCAGGCTCTTCATCACTGGCCCCCAAGACACCCGGATCTTACCACGTGCGACTTTTTTCTATGGGGGTACATAAAGGATCAAGTGTTTCATTTACCATTGCCGACTGACATTGACGACCTCAAAACGAGATTTACGGACGCCATCCAAACCGTAACACCGGACATGCTGACAAGAGTGTGGAGCGAGGTTGATTGTCCCTTAGATGTTGTTCGGGCAGTTCGTGGGGGTCACATTGAACATTTATGAATGTATGGTAAACCAACTTCACGGATCCACGGTTTATTTGATTGGTCAATCAAGGTGGTTTGGTTTTGATATTATAGACCTTGAAAGTTGGGGTATTATTTTATACTCACCCGTATAATATACATACGTATATACACGACATGCCTGTCTCCCAGAGGGTTAGGCAGAGATTATGGACCTCCATTTACCACGATCCTGACATACCTACCTCGTTCGCTTTAACCACTTTCTTTTATTTCTTATAGAACAATATTATATCATAAATGTTTAGAAAATTTCTTTGTATACAACATTAATCGTTTTGCATCCGACCGCCAGCACAAAAATATTTCTTTTTGACGTGACACGCAGAAGGGCTTTGTATAGTTGTCCGTGTGAAAAATATGCTCCACTCAAATCCACTCCAGCCACATTAAGTGTTTGACACAAGGCCTTATTTATGGGCATACCAAGAAAAACTCTTATTGTAAATTTCACTCTTTTAAAATTAAAAAGCAAATCCGAGCAAATCATTGGTATTCTAGGTATGAAAACCATTTCTCCAGTACCGCAGCCAGTTATAAAAGTACCTTCATTGAGATAAATTTTAAACTTTTAATTTTTAATCGAGACCCGCTGCCCCCGCCCGAATATAGGACCGTGCGCGCGTGGCTCAATTTTATAAATTACTTTTTCACAAAACTTTTAATAACTTTTAAATTATTTGTGATAATTGTATGCTGTAAAGGAAATTTCATATCTACATTAAACAGTTTTAATAATTAATTAGTTAATTTTGATCAATATTGAGTTGTTTATAGTTAAAAAATACAGTGAATTTTATGTTTGTTTTTACTGCATAATTTAAATTGTAAATACTCTTATTACTACTTATCCACTAAAGATATATATATATGTTAACTTCTGACTTTTTTGTAGATCATTTAATTTTACACATTCCTTTCTTAGATGATTTTGTTATATCTCTAAAGGATTTGGCAGCGTATTAGATGAGAGCGCGCAGGCGTCAAACTTTTTTCCCGACTTGATTCACTAATACCGTTAATGCTCAGTTCCTATAATTGTTAGGTCAATTTTTAATACACACAAACCTTCCTCCATAAATGCAGATCATAACAGTAAAATCCGCATCCAAATATGTTTAGTGTCTCTCGAGACTAGCGTATTCATACAAACAGACGCGCGCCATGGACTTCCTTTTATACTATGTAGTGATATTTTATATTTTGTGAATATATATATTATTTCTACCTTATTGTATATATGTGCTTACAAGAATATAAAAATTATGTTTTTATATGGCCTTATATTGCTATACTCTGTGTTTTTAGGGTGATTTGAAGTAACTGGTATTGTTGTTATTGATAGTTGGTATAGTTATTCTTGGTGATTGATCTTGTGATTTATTTTGGTCGGTGTTGGTGGCCATTTGGTTTAGTCAGTTGATATGTGCTTTTGGTTGGCCATCTGGTATGTTTGGACTTGTTTTATTAGTTAGCCTGTTTGGCTGGTCTGGCCGATCTTAACGGTTGCTCTTGTTGGCTAACCTTATTATGCATTAGAAATGGTTGGCTGGACTTGATGATTGGCTGTAGTAGTCTACTCATGTAATCGTTAACTAAGGTTCGCTTGATATGACAATTTTAAAATAGCAGCATTGTTGTCTGGTATGATCATCATGGTCGGTATGGTTGTTTTCTATAAATTTTATGGTTGTTTGGTATAGCTGATATGTTCGGTTGCTACGATTGTTATGTCTGTGCGGTTGGTATGGACAGTTGGTGTTGCTGTTTGGTGTAGTTAGTATTACTGATATATGTTCATTGTCATCGTCATTAAGTACGGCTGGTATCGTTCGTATATAGTCATTTTTGTATGGGTATGTCGTACAGTTCGTTGGTACGGACATGGTAATTTCGGTACGTCTGGTGTGGCCGATATACCTACTTGTTATGATCTGGTTGTATAGGCAGTCTGTATTTTTATATGGTTCGTGTATTTGTTGAAAATATGTGATATGGGTCATTGCGACTGTTTAGTAGCAAATAATTGGAAGCATTGTCACTTAAATGAATATGTAATAATCAGCTAGGTTTACTAATAATGAAGATTAATTATATCGGCACCTGTGCATATAAAAGTACTTTTCTCCTTTCTCAACACATATGTTGTTGGAAGCGTCTCTTACAACCTAAATTTGATGTCTCGCCAATGATTTGAAAATTGTGGGTGAATATGACTGCACAATACACTAGCCCATAGTTTTCTATATAAGTTTGACTGGACTTGAGTTGGCCTTCTACAATGGAAGATTCAAGAGCGTACCCCTAATTATTTGCAAATGGCATCGTCGACAACATAAGCATCCCAGTTGGAGATAGCAGTGGTGCTACCAAATACGAAGTCGGAATGCTGTTTGCAGACTCTCCATTAAACGAACACTTGATATTTAATTGTACATTCCAGTATATCGCTGGTCCGAGAACAGGTAATTGAATTTTGAGCAGATTTTTTATTTTGGTGGAAAAATATATGTGGGATTAGGAGCACCGCCAACAATGGCCCGCGAACTACGGTAACGGATGATTATAGCATATACAAGAAATTATCAATAACATTTTTGAGCCTACTTTCCTTAACATGGTTGCAAATAATTTTTATGTAATTCTTAAAAGGTTAGATGGTCGGTGGGTCTTGAAGTCTCGTTGATAGCGATATCATTAGAAGTGGAACCAGAATTTAATGCAATACTAGTGAGACAGTTACAAATGTACGCCTGCCTTACCTGGGATTTGAAATCTAAACGCCTCTTACCATAAACTGGCGTGCAACCAACAACATTATGGATATAATATTTGGAGCATAATATTTAATAACAATCAGTCTAACGTTTTTGTGAACTGAGTTAATATTCTTAAAATATTTACAGGGACATCAATTTTAAAACAAGTGCCAGAGTCACTTAAACCATGTAGTTTACTTGGCCTACCGTAGCACCGCTTTTGTNCAATATTTACAGGGACATCAATTTTAAAACAAGTGCCAGAGTCACTTAAACCATGTAGTTTACTTGGCCTACCGTAGCACCGCTTTTGTGCAGAATTATGGGTAAATAGGTTGTCTGGTTCCCTAGATATAGCTTAAAACCTTTATTAGCTATTGTACAAAAATGCCTAAAAACCGGGTCTGTATAGGATGTTCCTAATAGATGCTGCCAGCATAAATGTTTGGTTTAAATTTTNAAAAATGCCTAAAAACCGGGTCTGTATAGGATGTTCCTAATAGATGCTGCCAGCATAAATGTTTGGTTTAAATTTTTCAAATTATTTAATGAAAATAGTAAACTTATCTAAATAATATATAATGTACCATTATAAAAGAAAACGTTTCACTTACTAATATTATATAAGTTTTTATGTCCTACTGTAATACTACTTGTGTGAAAAATTTGGTCGGAAATGTATTATTGGTTTCCGATATATTGCACAAAAGCTGCTATTTATCATCTAGCACTATCTTACAAAAGGCGGAAAAAATTTTTATGTATTCACATTTGAAGATTCTAAAGGATACTCTCAGTATGCAAAGTGTAATTGAATTAGGGTAAATTGTTTAATAGGTATGACAAACTTATATAAATTACCTAAATGGCAGTCACACTGAAATAAAGTCAGGCACGCTTAAAGCATGGCTTTTTGTAGCACTAATTATGTGCAAAGTTCGGTGTNCAGTCACACTGAAATAAAGTCAGGCACGCTTAAAGCATGGCTTTTTGTAGCACTAATTATGTGCAAAGTTCGGTGTGAACCGCTTAATTGATCCCGGACATATGACATTAAAAAAAAATTTCTTATATGATGTTATCTTCATTACTAGAGAACAAAACGTTTATGTATTGGCAAATTCTATGTCATGGATACAGCTACACATTAATGGTGGTTGAAATTGTTTGGGTCACATAGCAAACTATATTTCAATCATTGACGTGGCTGTTATTTTTAAGATATGTTACTTCCTACACAAGTTATATAAAAAAATGATCTACTAAAAAAGTATAACTTGCCGCTTTAATTTTCTGGGTATCATTTCATTTTTCTTTAGAGATGTCACAAAAGCCTATATTCTATATGTACTGCAATCTTACAAAATGGTGGACAAATGGGTTTATGTTTTAACTAACTTGATGCATGTAAAGATAGCTCCAGCATACAAAATAAAGTGGGAATTGGTTATATTGTTTTATTGTAATAGCATACTATGCTAGAATGTAAATATGGCCACTATTTTGAAAANAAGTGGGAATTGGTTATATTGTTTTATTGTAATAGCATACTATGCTAGAATGTAAATATGGCCACTATTTTGAAAATAAATGTCGGACGCTCTTAAAATTCAGCCTACCAGTTTACATGACCAACCATTGTACTACTTTGTTTACAATGACCAATAACTGTACTACTTGTTTGCCAATGTAATTTGGAATCGGTTGATTGTTTCATGAGATATAACAAAGCTTTATTTATTCATAACACTATTTTACGAAATGGTGAAGAAAAGAGTTACTATGTAGACACATTTTATTTTTTTAATAGATTCTGTCGCCCTGCAAGGTTAAGTTGAAATACGTTTTGTTATTATGCAGGTATAGTATACTTAATTGATATATATATGGTCGTAATTTAAAAATAATTTATTTTCAGGCCAACTTAAAACACGTCCGTTTACATGGCCTACTGTAGTACTACTCGTTTGCCATGTTTGATCGGAATCGGTATATCTTTTCCAGAGATAAGTCAAATAACTTAATTTATTAATGTGGCACATATTTCAAAATGACGGACGAAAGAGGCTCTGTGTGGACACAGAGGATTGTTGTAAAATATTCAAATTAGGTTGACTTTGGAAAGTTCTTTCTGTAGATATATATAATAAAGTAAAGTATATTTATTGCCACCATTTATAAAATAAAGACCTCGTCTCATTAAAACATATAAGTTTGCGTGTCCTACTGTAGTGCTAATTTTTGCCAAATTTGGTAGTAATCAGTTGATTATTTCCCGAGAAACGACATTATATGTTTACTTTTCAGGTGATGTTACCCTACAAAATGGTGAACTAAAGAGGCTATGTACTGACACATTTGAAGTTTCGAAAAGATTCTGCACAACAAATTTTGTCAAAATTGGTCGAAATTGGTCTAATGTTATAGTAGATATTTCAAATAAATATAAAATATTCNCACAACAAATTTTGTCAAAATTGGTCGAAATTGGTCTAATGTTATAGTAGATATTTCAAATAAATATAAAATATTCATATAGCCTCAATTTAAAAATTAAGAGTTATATCCATTTAAAATGCACATACGAACATGGTCTACTACAGTATTTTTTATATGCCAAATTTGGCAGGACTCGGCTGTGAACTTACTGAGATATAATGTAAACATTGTATTTCTAATTTTGCACTATTTTGCACAATGGTGAATTAACAACATTATGACTTTCATAATTTATTACTGGCTTCGTGCTCTGTAAATGAACCAAATATGATTTAAATCGGATAAATGGTTCTCAAAATATCACGAAAAAAAAATTTTTCAATTGGAACGATATATCAACCTGGCGGATTATTAACATTATTTGTTTCTGAATGTATTTCTTACATTATGCACTGGCAATGTACAAAATTTGGTTTAAATTTTTTAAGTGGTTCCAAAAATATAACATATGGTACTTAATTACAAAAATTTCCGCCATTTTTTAAATACGTAACCTGTGTGATCGAAGACTATATAAGTATGATTACTAAATACTATGTGTATACTCTGTTTGGTGAAATTCGGTTGACGGGTTTAAAAGTTATTACGGGGGACAAACATTCCACACAAACTTCCTTCGGAAAGTAGGCTAAAAATAACTTACCAAACCGAATGCTCAAAGCATCCCGGTAGAGAAACCAATGAGTCGCCTCTTACATTATACGAAGATCTGTGACACAGCGCGACTTTCACTAGAAAATTTATCTGCAGAAGACGAGATATCATGTGACCAAACACAAATCACTTGCAAGCAATATTACGTCATCTTTAAATCATTAGTGCAGTCTAGTGGTAGTGGTGGGAGTCGAGCCATAGTAGGTAAATTATGGGAAGAATAAGAGCGGTTGGGTGTGACATAAAGCTAATGATTCTCTGGAGGGGTAGTTGTTTGGGGGGCCATTTAAATAGCCAGTAAGTTAAAGTGGTGGGGGGTTAGTCGTCTGCTTGTCGCTGTACTGGGAGTGTATGTGCCCTGCTATCATTAAGAAATAGAACCCATGACTTCCTCATGCAAGTATTAAAAAATTGATTAATTTTTCAGAATTGTTTCGAAAAAACTTTAAATTTTATTTCATTTTTTTCATTTTTTTTTTTAATTATTGTTTACAATTGTTAACATTTTTTAGAGTATTTTCATTTTTTAATTATTATTAATTTTTAATTTTTCTAATTTTGGGCATTTATTTAGTTTCAGGGTCGTTGCAGGGTCAAGGTCATCCAAGGTCAATGTCACTCTCTTCCAAGATGGCCGACACAAGATGGCCTCCGCGTGCTGCAACTTCACACTCTTCAATCGTCTCTCATGCTCCATTGCTCCAGGCTCTCCATTTCCAATTTTCTTCTAATTTTTCTAATATTAAATTTTATGTATGCCTATTTCCAAGTAAACAAGGAAACGTAATCTGTACTAATGTTATGATATTATTTGTTGCGCATTTGTTTTGCCTAAAAAGTACATGAGAAATGGCATTTAACACGATAAATACAAAAAAAAAAGCAAAAACAATTTTCTGCGCAAGGAAATGCTTCAGGTACTTCAGTTGTTCTAAGGAATTTTCGGACTNAAAAAAAAAGCAAAAACAATTTTCTGCGCAAGGAAATGCTTCAGGTACTTCAGTTGTTCTAAGGAATTTTCGGACTAACGAAATTCAGTGATTAAATTTGTTTTGCTTGCAGGATAAAGAAGAAAGAGGATCTTTGCAGTTGGTGTGAATTTAAATTATTTGCAATATTATCATAATTGAGTTACGCAGCAGTAGAACGATCAAGTTCACTGAGAGGTGCAGCGCTGCACCTATGTCGTGAAATATAGTACATGCATATCGGAGAACCAGCGCACTTCAGTTTTACTGCCACGTGGTACTTGAACACTTCATACCCGCAGCGCTAGGTTGAATAAGGAAACCCTCTGCAATGGCCATCTAGGTCAACGGACCTCAACCCCTTAGATTATTACTTGTTGGGTCACCTAAAGGCATGGGAGTATGCTATGTCGTGGCAAGTGACTGAAAAAATGTGGTTATGTGTTTGTCACACTTTTTGAATCAAACCTTTGAATAATCGCCCTTATGACATTTTTGGTTGTTTCCTAAGTATGTCATGTACTACAAGCGCTTCACTTCTGTTAAAAATAAGGTATTTAATTTTTTTTTTATCAAATGTTTGATAATACTGTTACTCTAAATTATAATATTTCTTCTAGGATTAATATGAATAAAAACAGAGGAAATGAGTGTGTTAGTAATGTCTAGTAATAAATAGTACTCATGCAAAATATTATTAAACCGAGTGCGCACATATGCGGTGCGTTGTCAGTTTGCTACAATTTTCGAGATTTGGTTAAGCATGAGGCGGAGGAATAGCTTGAAAGTAGAAATGTAGAAAGGCTTGAGAAAAGTTTGGGGTTACCATGAATGGACTATACAAACAAATGCTGGTGTAATGGAGCTTGTTCACCAGTACCTTGAGCATCGCCTTCGTCCATGTGTGGAAGTCGGCAACACTTTCAACACGTTCTGTAAACATGATATTGTTCAAAAAATCTTTGTACGCTTATCGAAATGATGTTATAACTCATGTCACTTGTTATGAGCTAACAAGTGTTAATTAACGATAATATGATATGGCAATGACAAATAAGTAAGTAATAAATATGTTGCGCTGAATAATCCCAAAGTGTCATTACCCCCATATGGCAATACGGTTATTCAAAACAATATAACTGGCTGCGTATCAAGCATTAGTTCCACCATACAACCCAACTATGTAAGTATTTCGACAGTGATGAACTGGCCATGTCGTAACAAGACAATCTTATTTGTTAATTTGCACATTATCGTTACCTTTTTGTAACAAACCCTGTATTTCAGCACAGTGTTTCGCAATAAACGTCCGTATATTTATTATTTATTATAGTATTGTGCACGCCAATGTTGAAGATTGCACATGATTGCCACAGAGAATACATCCCTTATCCTCAGTATCTAATGAGTGTCCTCCGCCTCGATCGTAACTCGTAGACAACTTTCCACATCTGTAACAAGACGATTCCGGGTTTGCATGCACGTACAAATAACAAACGCTTGATTGTTAGGTATACTGTGTCAGGCTGCATACATCTCAGGCATTAATACTCACAACTTTACAATTTGCATGCATTGATATCTCGGAAACGATTCATCTAAGCGAGTTCCAAAAAATCTTTTTTTTTGTTGATTTTTGCGTTACGAAAAAATAAAATTTTTTGAGATTAGAGATTATATAAGGGCACCAACCAGAATTTAGGTACTTAAGGGGGAGGGTGTTATTACCACACCATTCCCATATGGTCAATATCTCCCTTTTCTTAAGTTATGTTCAAATTTTTGTTGCGTAATCTCAAACAGTTTCGGACATTTGTAAGGAAACATAATTTTCAATGCGATATTTACGGACCCATAACTTGCATAGTTTTGGCATTATCGTAAATAAACCAAATTTGATTTTCGACCTATTTTCTCGTAAATAATCACCTTTCTAAATTAACACAACCAGTCTTTACTCGTCCTATTTTTCCTTCAAGTACTCATGTGAGGAACAACCTGATACATTTTGTTGGTGTAGTAACAAACCGTAGTTTATATACGAGTAGCTTTGTCACAGAGTTTTGAAAGATACTATTCTTGATTGAAATTCAAACATATGAAACCATACAATATTTCTGCCCACAAACACCAATATTTTAACTCAATCACTGAATGCTTGCAGTAATGTAACAATGAGTAAAGCAAAGTAGTTTTGTATAAATGCATGTAATTTTTTAGCTGGCAACTACGAAATATCATTTTGCACTTCTTATAAATAGGATTACAAACTGGCTTAATGGTACAACACTAGCGTTTATAATATTTTCACATGAACACATAACAGATGCATAGATACCAGCTACTGGAACTAAAATAATATTGTGTTATTTGCATGACACCATTACAGAAAGTAAAGACAAATGAAGCGCTGGGCACCGACTACAGAATACTTCCTCGCTTATATGACATATTTGATAGAATGCATGGTAGTGTACGGGAAAGCTAAGGGAGACAGCAAGTGCCTTTGGTTACTTTGCTTTGAAAACCCNTGATAGAATGCATGGTAGTGTACGGGAAAGCTAAGGGAGACAGCAAGTGCCTTTGGTTACTTTGCTTTGAAAACCCTTCATAACATCTTGCTCAGGAAAATTTAAGACAAGCCAGAGATAAGCTGGACGTCGAATTTATCCCGTGCAAATGAATGTGACGTCATCAATGATGACCACACACAGACACCAATATAATCTAAGAGCACCCCTGCCTGATACAACTGGGTGGCAAGCCCCTACCACTAAATACTGCCGCGTTTAACTGTTTTAACATGGAAAAATAACCTTGGGTATTGGCTGACCTTAAACCAAAAGGTGAGTGACATATAGACGTTCATATTGGTATGTTTTGTAGACGAAACATTTGTAACAGTGCGAAAAGTAAGACATATAAGGCAAGTGTATTGCCAAAAACATAGTGATTTACATAATAAAGGGATCATAACAAAACTAAATTACTTAAAATCAATTAAATGGGCGTAAATGTAATAATAGAGTAACTGCAAGCACTATAAACAGAACAAAAATAGTCTAAATAATGAGTTATTAAACAAAGAGTTAAAAACATTTGATAAATGAAATTATGTAGATGGCAAACATAGCGAAGATAAATGAATTAATATTGATAGTTCATTACTTCAAATACGAAATACATATGGGGAAGTAAGTTTCGATAATTTTTGTAACGAAATTTAACTTCAACTTAGCTAATATGGACCTACTAAAAATAATTGTATAAAATATCAACGTGGGCTTGCAGTCAAAAAACACCAGATGTTTATTATTTGAAGAGAGCAAGTTTGAATTCGTCGATGTATGTAAAGCCTTGCTGAAGTAGGGCCGGGTGCTGTCCAACTCTCTCTGGCCTGAGGGATCAGAGGGTGAAATCCGTTCTCGCTTAATTCAATATTGATGTAACAGGCGGGCGGCGAAGCGGCGTGTCACATGTCACACGCTCGCAGATCGCCGCTATTAGCCTGTCGACGGCGTGGCGGAGCATATGGCGCGCCGCATGCAGCACGAGGAATATGCTTTTAAATGACGTCCTCGTTAAGAGCGTCGACCAACTTTCACAGCGCTCATTAGTTGGCGGCCGAATTAATAACGCCTGCGAAATTGCGAGAGCGAAATCACGCAAAAAAGTGGACTGCTACAAAATGGAATCACTCCTCGTTCGCGCAGGTGGAAATACAGACTGGGCAGCTACAGGTGTGAAACTGTGCGATTTATTGCTTAAACTAACATTTCATTATTAAACTTGGAAAAATAATTTTATCTGCATTTCGATTATTTGTTTTTCATTAAAACGAATTCAGCACAATACATCTCCTAAATATATCTTCATATCAGGAAGTTAGAATATAAAATATAATCTAAACATGTTTTTAAGCCAATATTATAGTAAACTTTACTTGAAATGTTAAAATATTTTTTNAATATAAAATATAATCTAAACATGTTTTTAAGCCAATATTATAGTAAACTTTACTTGAAATGTTAAAATATTTTTGAAAATGGCTTAAATAACTGCCTTAGAAGAATTCCATCATATTACTTAAAATAAATCTCAGTGGGTTTAACNTTTTTGAAAATGGCTTAAATAACTGCCTTAGAAGAATTCCATCATATTACTTAAAATAAATCTCAGTGGGTTTAACGTTTATATTATTATTATTATAGATTATGTTTATCACACAGTTGTGTACAAAAGTGATACAGACTAGGACCTCTATAATTAATGTTTCGAAATTTAATATATAATCTCATGCCTTTCACGATGGCATTCTTAAAAAAAGCTGTCATATTCGGCTTGTATCAAAAACATTATAAGCACTCTAAGTAAGAAGACAAGGTAACCTGGTTTCTTTTCCCGCTTACGAAAGGTAAAAGTTTTTTTTGTCTTTAATCAACTCTGTTGATATAAAAATTGCTACAGACTGCATGAGTTCTTGTGGTCAGTAAATGCTTATACCACCACCATAAAAATGAGTCCCTCATTTTTTCTTGCGCAAAAGGAATTATTTCACTGAAATCAGAGGTTGACAGACTGTNCACCATAAAAATGAGTCCCTCATTTTTTCTTGCGCAAAAGGAATTATTTCACTGAAATCAGAGGTTGACAGACTGTAATACAGAATGTGTTGAATAAGGTGCCAACGAAGATGATGGCGATTTTACCAACACTTGTTTTATTAAGTAGGCATGAACATCGTCTATCTGCATTCTGATGACTTGAATCAACAAGTTGATAGATTAAGACTTTGCATCATTATGGAAAGAGCAGGTGGCTACTCGCAGTAACTAGCTCGAACAGCTGAAACAAAGTGGCTGTAACAAGTGAGTCTGTGTAAAATGCCTTGAAAGTTGGATTCCTCAGCTGCCACTTTCGAAACTGTCTAGTCTGCACACAAATAGTTTCTGAATTACTTCATTCAGTACTTGTATTGATACTGCCAGTATACAAAGTTAAATTGAAATAGATTATATTTTTCCCAAGGTATTATATTAATCTAAAATGGCTGTATGTTCGCTTTCATGAAAATAAATTGTGACCCACTTAAAATATAACAATATACCTCACATACACATTAATTGCCAAATTCGGTGTAATGTGTTACTTTTTTTCCGTGTATACATAAAAATTTGATTTCTTCGTGTGGCGCTATCGTACAAAAGAGGCTCCGTGTTGACACACTTGATGGTTGTAATAGATACTGTTAGCATATAAAGTTAAGTTGAACATTGTTAGCCTACATAAATTTGTAGATTTGGCATAATGAGAGAAAATGTTTATGTAGTCACAATTTTCAAAATAAGTGCCTGGCCTACTTAAAACATTCAAATTTACTTCGTACCACTTGTGCGCTTAATTTCGTAGCCATCGGTAGAATATTTCCCAAAATATGAAGGGAAAAAAAACACTTCATTTTTTTATGTCATGCTACCTTAAAGTGCCATAAAACGTNCACTTCATTTTTTTATGTCATGCTACCTTAAAGTGCCATAAAACGTGTATTATGCGTTGGCGTATATTATTTTTGTAATAGATTCTTTCAGAAAACGAGGTTTGGGAGAAGTTGGCTGAATGGTATAATAGATATAGCAAATAAATATTAAACATTTGTATAACCGCAGTTCTGAAACAAATGCCTAATGAATTTAAACCCCATGTGTTAACATGGCCTACCATAGTATCATTTACGTACCCAAACGGCCTAGTAGTTTAGTTTTTCACGTAGTGCTCTCATCGCAAATAACGGATCAACAACGATATATATCGCTAAATTCACTAACTTCATGAAACACTGCTAAATTACAAAATTTAGTTTAAAAAGGTTAAATTGTTCTCGAGATATGCCATAACACCTTAAATTGTTAAGTGTCCGCCATTTTGAGTAAAGCACCTGGCATGTTAGAAAAGTTTAATATTCGAATGTCCTTACTAATATGTGTACCGAGTTTCGTGAAATTAGTTCACATATTCAACATGTTTATGGAGACACACAGAAACACACACAGAATAACACACATACACAGACAGACAGAAAAACGATTTCACAAGCCTACCTTTCCTTCGAAAAAGGATAAAAAGTGGCATCTTCGGTTATGTGCAATAAAGGAAAACATGGAGATTGAAGGAAAATAATCTAAGGCTTTGACTTTGTAGCATAGTTGAACTACGTAAATTTAATAAACTGTGTAATGTATTCCACGTCGCATAACACGTAGAATCGTTCGATCCGAAATATCTGACGATTTCCGCTAGTTGCTATTGAAGTCGACTGAACGTGACTTTAGTATCCCTTTTTGGGAACACTTAAACACCTCGCCACAATACACTGTCGAACACAAAAGTACCGAGCACTGCCGAGTCAAGCCAAAGTACTTGATTCAACATCCCATGTTTTATCATTTGAAATACACGGTGCCACAGGGAGGAAAAATTAATTAACGGAATGACCTGTCAGATGATACCAATAGAAACCTTAAGTAATTTGCGGTTTTCAGGAGGAAATACAAGTCTACAATATTAACAGCACAGCTTGCTGAGTTATCGGGTTAAATTAAATTTTAGTGTCAGTTCTACGACTTGTTTGAATTCATGTTGATGAAGTAATATTTATTTATTTGTAATTTTTCTTACAGAATAGTTTTCCTTTACGACACGTACATTTGCAAACCGACCCGTGCCTAAATTTGTCATGTAAAAAAATGTAATTAATAAATGTAACTAAATTTTTTATTTATGATAGTGGCAAAAATTCCAAATACCAAATAAAGTTTAATGAATTTCTACTGTCGTCTGCCTACTATTATACTACTGGTCGGAATTATTTTCTGTATTAAGAAATAAGTGTTGATCATACACATGAGGCAAACTGCTTTGCATAATCGTCGGTCCCTAACAGCGAGGTTATGATTCTTAGCATGGAGGCTGCCAGACGTGCACCATTCTCAGAAATTCATCTAGTCGTAAATATTTACTACCTTGGAGGGGTGTATGCCCACACAAGTGCTGATGTCTACNTAACAGCGAGGTTATGATTCTTAGCATGGAGGCTGCCAGACGTGCACCATTCTCAGAAATTCATCTAGTCGTAAATATTTACTACCTTGGAGGGGTGTATGCCCACACAAGTGCTGATGTCTACCTAATGTGAAAGTACAAAATGTGTTTATAAGATCTGGCATTTGTGAAGGCAGGATGCCACTATCCTGGTGATTCGAACATATTTTATATGTCATAGTGTGAAAAATTGCCTGTAAGATTATTTTTCTGTCTCACTCGTATATGTATTCCAAACATTGACTTAAAAGCACCTGTATATTTTCAACTTCAAAATTATTAGTTCCAGCATTTTCACGATAGCTCCTTTTCCTTTTCTTATATTTGATAACACAGATATTGAGAATAACTGTGGCACTAAAAATTGCAGTCATAGAAATGCGTTTAAGTTTTTATTAAGATTTTTTGGTGAATTGATGCATCTAAAACGTTTAAGAAAGTATACTTTATAGATACACATATGTTATTGCTATTGCAGGTAATGTTAAATATTACATAAAGTTACTGATAATTTATGAGCCTACTTTCCTTTACATGGGTGCAAATAAATTTTAGTGAAGTTCTTAAAACTATGGATGGTAGGTAGGGGTTTACGTCTTATTGAAAGCAATATCATTAGAGATGAAACCAGAAAGATGTGAAACATTACCAAGACAATTAAAACACACGAGTGATTTACCTGGGCTTCGAATTCAGACAAACTACTAAAACTAATGTTGCTTGCAATCCACTGCATCACGGAGGTAGGATTCTGAGCATCAACTTCTGATGTAATCAGTTTAACGTTTTGAATGATAGGGCCCACTAACCTGAAATATTTAAATAGCCATCATTTTGAAAACAGGTGTCTGAGCAACTAAAAACCCATAAGTTTACATAGCCTACCATAACGCTTCTTGTGTGAAAAATTTGGTGGAAATTGGTTGATTGTTAAACAAGATATGGCATAAAAACCTATATTTTTTCAACAGGGAAATCCTTTAAAAACGGCATAAAAAGAGTTTCTGTATGTGATGTTCCTAATTGACGTTATCAGGATAAAATGTTTGATTGAATTTCGTTATATTGTTAAATAGATATGCCCAACATATCTAAATATTTATATGGCCACCATTTCTAAAATCAATGTCTAGCACTATTTAAATCATGTAACTTTACATGTTCTTCTGTAGTTGCAAAAATTTTGATTTTATTTGGTTTAAACTAAGGTAGGCCATGTAAACATATAATCTTTGAGATTGTCAGAACCATAATTTTTCAAAATTTCAACCATGTAAACATTTAAGATTAATAATAAAAACTGTAGTTAAAGCAAATAAACTCAAAATTTTTGCATGACCGCCATTTTGAAGAATACGCGTTTCATTAAGTTTAATTACTTACATTTACCTGGCCTATTATAGTATTACTTACGTGCCAAATTTGGTCTAAAATTGGTTTATTGGTTTCCGAGATATAACGTAAAAGCGTTATTTTTTCAGGTTGCAATAGCTCCCAAAATGGCAGACCGACAGCAATATTCACTTTTGAATGCAATGCTTACACCTTGCGCTGTCAGCATACAAAATTCGGTTTAAATCGGTTAAATAGTTTCCAAGATATGAACTCCTAAATTTTTTAATTGCCGCTATTTCAAAAGTAAGTGCCCTGAGTGGTCGAAAACTATAAACGTCAGGTGTCGTTCCTTTGTACTACATGTGTATCGAGTTCCCAAAGCCATTTCGAAACTACAATATTTAATTCAAAAATTTCTTGTAAGTTTGCTATTGATAATGTTTCAACAGATAAACAGGAGAAAGTAATATTACGCTTTAGTGTTTCAACTATTGTAAATCAGGCAAAGAACATCACAAAAATAGACCTAAAAACTAATTTATGTTATATTGAATACATTTTTAATGCATTTTATTTTAATTTGTACTTACCAGCCGACATTATGATGTTATAATCTATCTCACAATATCTTCTTGGGGGGAAATATATTTAAATAACCCCATGAAAAAATGATGAAAGCAGAATATAATTTTTCCCTCCAATTAATTTATTAATAGTATGGTGGGCCTTTATATGTCTGAATTAAATGTTATAGCACAACTATCTTACAAATAGAAGATGTCTGTTGACAGTTCTTTTTGAAAACGCTAAAGGCTATGGAATTCTAAATAAGCTTATTTTTAAGGGGCATTGATGCAAACTGGTTATATTTTGTATCAAGCAGAAATATAAGTGAATATTCCTGAAAAAAAATTAATTGTCTAACCAAAATATAGTGATTTGAAGGCAGAGGCTTAAATGACAGTAGGCCAAATTCACCTAGCTGTAAAGTCACTTAGTATACAATTTACTCTGCCTAAAGCATATTTGGCGAAGTTATTAATTTACATTAAAGTTTCTTGGATCAATCTTCTGTCACTTTAATACTACATACAGAAATATCACTTGTCACACCATTTCGTGCTAAAGAAATTTTAGGTAAAATGACGTTTACTTCGGAAAGTTCTTTAGGGTATGCAGTCAAACCAAACAAACTTTATTCCACACTCATCATATTCCCAAGCAGCCAACTTCCGCGGTGTACAGTCGGTTGGCGTGTCAAATCAAGGTACAAAAGTCCGAGGCTTTGAATATTAGGAGAAGCATAGATGAGTGTCCCCAATTTAATGCATTAATTGGTCTGACCTTTGATGTGTTAGCCAAACCCCATCCGGCATACCGGCATAAGGCGGATGTATCAATGAACGACAGTTAAAATATTACATCAAGCACTCAAATAACCACTTCTTTTGTATGTGGCTGGGTCAAAAACTAAATGTTTTTACGACCGAGCTTTACTGAACTTGTCGAACTCTACTTGTGTTTATTATGTAGCGAATGATATAGGCATCTGACTTAATTGCAAAAAATGTTTAGGTTGTTTTGTAAGAAAAATATAAATATAAGGTGGGATAATATTATGAAATATATGCTGTGTTGTGTGAGATGAACACGAACGAGAGACTTCCTGTTCATTCTTTCCGCGGTTTGATTTGTGCTTGGAAAAAGGCTTACCTATCAGCGAGTGGTGATTTATTTCCTCAGTACAGAAATATGTCGATCACACAGAGAAAAATTGATATCTTGGCCGGTATCATTCCAACTCCACACAATGCGTACTTATCAGCGAGTGGTTATTTATTCCCTCTGTAGAGAAATATGTCGATCACTCAGAGAAAAGTATATGTTATTGCAATACAAAAATTATTTTTGAGACTATGCTTTAAACATTTATGTTGTAGTAAAAATAATAGTGTTGTGACAAAGTTAAAAATGTTAACAATGTACAAAGTCAAACATTACTTTAACGCAAGTATACTTTTGAATTGTTAATGTTGAAAACGCCTCCAAGTAATATTCCTGTTATCGATACTTCTATTGCACTAAAAATAACAAGAAGAGCAAAATATTTTGTGTTCCTGCGACATTAAACAGGTTAAACCAAAACCAGTTTACACAGACTCGGCGTTGTAAAATGGCAGATTGTAGTGGACAGCTATAACCTCTTAAAATGATACCAGTTGACGCTTGCCGCATTCTGAGTATTAGAAGCGCCGCTGTCGCCCCACCCCCTACTTAAACCAGTGTAGGACCCCCAGTACACATGTGCCACAGGACATGTGCCGCGAGGCTAGGCCTGCTCCAGGGGGGAGGGGGGAAAAGGCAGTTAACACATGCCGAGGAAATTCCGAGGTAAGCAATTCGCCCACGAGGGAATTAAGACACATGCCAAGGCGGGCAGCGGCTAGAATATCGTCGACCAACCCTGAAGGTGAGATAGGCGGGAGAAAAGGGCTGAGAGTGTTTGGCAGTATTGCTGCACCCACTCCCCCTCCCCAAGCAATACGCATGAGATCATGGAGACGTGCCGATGTAATGCAGCGGCTACCCCTCCTCCCCCCTTTTCCCGAGGAGACCCGTGGAAAAATGCTGACGGGGTTGACATGTGGAGGATGCCAGGAGGGGAGTTAAGAATCCTGGCATGTGGAGGGAGAAGTTAGTTGTTCAGAAGCCTCGCCGCGGGGCGAGGTAGACAGTTGCACAATGCCGAGACGCGAAGTGAGTCAATCGAGTGAGCCATGTAGTGCTGTCGGTCGAGGCCGGGGAGCGGTGATGTAGAGTCAGTCATATCACCACACCGGGATGCAGAGTCGGTGTTGGAAGTTCACGCCGAGAGGCGGCAGTCGGGTGGGGGCTCACCAGAAGCACCATGTCGGGACGAGGGAGTCAGTCAGTCGAGGCCGGGGAGCGTACCCCAGCAGAGTCAGTGATGTAGACCAGTTGTAATGTAGCGCTGGAAGGCGGCAGTCAGGTGTAGGCTCGCAAGGAGCACCATGCCGGGATGCGAAGTGAGTAGTTGTGCGACGCTGAGAGCAGGAGTCGAGTGGTGGCCTCAATGAGAGAAGAGTCAGGCAGTCATATCGTGGAGTCGTCGAGGAGAGAACCCGGAACAGCCAGTCATGGAGAGCCGTCATCGAGGCCGAAGGGTCAGCCCAAAGCAGGAAGCCAGCTATACTGAGCCGACAGCCCATGAAAGGCCGCCCAACTTTCCAGACATCAACCTACTGCCGGAACACCCAGAACTACAAATACAGCTAAGTACCAGCATCGTCACTCAAGGGACATTCCCCGATGCCTAGCGTTCCCCTGCAGCATCGGAAGCAGTAGCATGAGTACTTTAAGCCGCCCTTAAGGCTCCCAACTCACAGGGCACCATCTCGGAGTTATGTATATGTGTGTTCTTTTAAACCAAATATATCGTGAACTGAAACACTGAGTGACTACATTATTGTTTACCCTCAGCAGTCAAGGCAACCATAGTCTGTGCCTGGTAAAGGTAACTCGTTCCTTACTAACCAACCTGTATCCCACTGGTGGCGAGTAGCATCACAGTGTATTTAAATTTTAAAACATGTGTGAGAGCTAAATATAGTTTAGTCCAGCTATCAAGACTTTGAAAGCAGTTTATGTGTGCCAATTATTCATACAGTTATGAGCTTGCAATCATGCGATCGCATTTCCCACAAAAATAACAGCGGTATTTGGGACACGAGCCGAGCACCAGAACCACAACACAAGGAACCTCCTCAAACAGGGCGGAAGGCCTTGCAGTGTGTTAGTCAACACACGTCCAGTATTAATGCAGGCGTCGCGGGGGACCCGGTTCTGTGTTTTATTGTTCATGTTCCACTATCTTCCTAAATGGCCAGTTATTAGATTATCACTATTAAATGGGTACATCACACACTGCGAACACGACAAATTGGTTTTAAGTCGGCAAAATGTTTCCCGAGGTATAATGTATATGCTTTATTTCTTAAATTTGCACTATCTCACAAAATGCCTGACCGATGATATTATAGATGTCTAGATTTTGTGCTTTTATCATGCACAGCTTATGCATCAAATTTGCTTTAAACCTTTAAAATGGTTCCCAAGATATAACATAGGAGCTTTTTTTTTTTTCAAATGTCATGATCTTGCAAAATTACCTATCAAAATCATTATACGTTTCTTAATTCGATGCATACATCATGCACTNTTTTTTTTTTCAAATGTCATGATCTTGCAAAATGACCTATCAAAATCATTATACGTTTCTTAATTCGATGCATACATCATGCACTCTCAACCTACAAAATTTAGTTCAAAAAATTGGTTAAATGGTTCCAAAAATATAATTGAAAACTTTTTTTTTTTTCAATTTGTGCTATCTTAAAAAATAGCGGATGGATACAACTATCACTTTCTTAAGGCAATGCTTATATACGCACTGTTAATGTTCCAAGTTTGGTTTAAATTGGCTAAATGATTTCCGAGATGTAACATAGAGGCCTAAATTGCAAAACTGCTGCCATTTTGAAAATATGTACCCGACAGGATTAAAAACCATAGATGTCCAATGTCCTTGCTAAATACTATATGTGGATGTAGTTTGGTTAAATTCGGTTACATAGTTTAAAAGTTATTACGGGGCACATATATTCTAGGCAGGTAACCAGGCGATTGCATACGGCCTGCATTTCCTTCGGAAGTAGGCTAAAAAAAATTTCGATTATTTTGTATTTTCACTAGGTAGTGTGTGCATTTTAATGACTACTGAATTATAAGTATGTTTATAACAACAGAGAATAGTTTTAATGAATACCTTTATATATATATGTATATATATATATTCTTACTTTGTATTTTTAATACCGCAAATGCAGATATTTATTTTGCGGTTTGCACCCTCCCTTCACCAAACTCTGCGCACGCCAATGTGTTAAAAAAACGTAACATGTGTAGTCCTCCATGTGCGTTGAAAGTATACTATTTCCATATGGAAAAATTGATGCAGTGTGTTAAACATGAAATGTAGCAATGGTGGCAGCGCCTCACGTTTCTCTTTGCTCTACTGGCCTGATGAGGTGATTCCAGGCAGTATGAGCTATTTGGGATGAGTTGGACTTTTTCTGTGGGTCCTGAATTCGACACAGTATCATGACTCGGACATTTAACTGTGGGTCCTGTATGCGACACAGTGACTGGGAGTGTACCACGAGGGCACTTTCTTTTCCGACCTCCTTAGGGTAAGCTATTGAGTGCAGATTTAATTTCAATAAATTTAATTTATTTTATGTATATCCTTCTCCCGTATTTTATTACTTGTGTAAATAAGTAGTGGTACTATTTATCTAAATTTTAGGTTTTATTATATATTGAAGCAAATTATGTGTAAATTTGGCCTAGTGTTATAGTACTTTCCACAATCTATCACTTTCCCAGTAATTTCAAATAATATTTAACAATTAGAAATAATTTAACGTATGCACACACAGCACACAGGCAATACACAATATAGGAGATTAGAGCAAAGAATACTTACATTAGTTAAATTCATACATCGATTCCTAATTTCCAAAAAGAAATAGAATATAAATATTAATATTTGGTCTGTCACTATGTGTTGAAATAAATAATATTATAGAAAATCAGCTTTTACTCGCGGCTTTGCTCGCGTGGTTATAGTAACAAACTTATAGGGAGAAATAACGGTATTTGTTAGTAGACAGACACTG